>JABEVN020001075.1:0-26470 GCA_013146195.2 Codonopsis lanceolata | reverse complement strand
GTTTTTCAATTTAAAATGATAAAAATGAATGAACTCATGTTTGATATTAAAAAAAAGAGATTTAAAAATAACCAACAAAAAGACAAATGTGTAGGATAAGTTGCTATACAATGACTAAAAGCATACATTATAAATGCTAAACACACAATAACATAATTTAAAAGTCTCAAAAACTGTAAATATTAAAACACACAAAAATCTAATAATTAAAAGTCAACAAAAAAATGAAGGAACCAACAAATCACTTTTAACAAAATAATTAACACCACGTGCAACGCACGTGAACCTTACTAGTATATATAAACAAATGTAGACTTGCAACATAATTAAAGCACGGATAAAGTAAAACAATTTAATAATAGCATCATTAAATAACACAAACATATATTTAAAAGCTAATAATTCAATGAGACTACAAAAGATAACATCTATTTAAAAACCACTGAAACATTATCATCATTTAAAAAAAATCATTCTTCCTCACTACTAGTGTTCACGGGGTTTTGTCTATTGGAGGCTTGAAATTATATACCCAAGATATCTCGATGATGAGGGCGGTGAAGAGGAGTCACCCATGAGGAAATCACAGGTCTTTGGAGTCATGTGGTTCCTCTAGCTCATCGATAGTGATGGCTTATCGATAGTGGCTCGGTTACATGATGACGAGATTGCGAAATATTATTTTGAAGGAATCGGTGGGAGTTTCAAAGTTGTGAATGTTGATCAGTTGATTGGAAACGTGGTGGATACCTCTGATGATGATCACGTTTCTCGTGTTAGTTTCAACGAAACTTTAGAAAGGCTGGGAGGTATTGCACTTCAGGATGCACAAGGGAGTATGGTTTGAAGAAACCTCAATCAGGGAGGAAGTGTTTGAAGAAGTCTAAAAATATCTATCTCTTGTGAATGGCGCTTGTCTACTTTGGATGATGGGATGCTTGTGAAGAATCCAAGAGCTTTGGCAGGAAAAAGCATGTTTCTAAGTTTCCTCAATCTTAGCCGTCAAGGCCCAAGGCCCAAGAGAAAGTTTTAGGAGATTCCCGGGTAAAAACTTCACTATTGTACATATCTGCGCAAATAGGTCGGTTCCGATAAAGTACATGGCTTATAAGAGGAGTGTAATTTTTATGTTGCCAGTATTCTTGTTTGGAGGGTGATTAACTTTGCTGTCCTAGTCTATTTGGTTTCTGAAGGTCCAGATTTCAAATGGTTGTTTTCTAACTTAGTTTTCTGGTGGGAATATGACCATGCTATTTGTATTTCTCTAGCTAGTATTCAAGTTTCTGAGAATGTGTTTCGTCTGTATGTCTTGCAACGTGCACCTCTATCTCCCCCTCTTTCCCCTTCTTGAACGACGAGTTGATGAATTCAAGGAATGTGAAACTTGAGATCGCGAGATGATGCTGTCTATCACCCCCTCTCTTTTCCATAATCATTCGACCCAGTGTCCACTTTCAGAAGTTCAATATTCAAGAGATGTTTTGCAATCCTTGGAAGTAACATAATCACAAATATTAGTAAATTAGGGGTAAAGCTAGAATGTATGGAGAATTGCAAGCTTAATTATGAAAAGTGGACTCTTTGAGTGGAACCTCTTGAAAAGGAAAGGACTCTTTGAGGGGAGAAGAGGGAGTTTTTATAAATGATGAAGGAGAAGGAGATACAGATGAAGAACATTCATCTGCTACAGTAAAGGCAAAACAGAATTCAACCTTAGAGAATTTAAGGGTATCGAGTGAACAAGTGCAAGACTCTAAGGGTGTCGAGTGAAATATATAAATGACAGTTATTTTCAGTTACTCTAATTCAGGGGAATCGAGTGTCTGTTTACAGAAATACAAGGGTGTCGAGTGTAACTAACTGAAAGTTGTTGTATTCTGTTTAATTGAAGCTGTTACACAGCTTGATTTAGTTTGTTAGGTTGTTAGTAGATATTTTTCTTTATTCTTCATATAAATGTAAGCAATCTCATCATTGTAAAGCAATACGAATAATCAGAAAGCAAACTAAATCTTCTCTCCAAATTTTCTGCTTCCAGTTCCTATGGTTTCTCTCTTTCAGCCTTCATCTTTGCTTTCATGATTAATTGAGATATTCTCAATTCTTCATGGTATCAGAGCTTTCATGCTTCCGCATCCTAGATCAAACTTCAATTGTATGTCTGCAATCGTAAACAATTAGAGAAATTCATTGAGAATGTGCGGAGATAATCAAAATATTGAAGAATCACGTAGAGCAGATCGGAATCTTCACGAAAATCGATTCTTCACGAGGAGCAAACATTTGAAGAAGTAGATGAATATGAATCGGTTGAGGTACATCTTTCTATTCTGCTTGGCATCCTTTATATCTGCATCCAAGCGATCATCAGGGATGAATTTGGTCACTCATGCTCTCACTAACACAAATTACAATCAATGGAAAAGAGCTATGATGATAGCTCTTTCTTCCAAATTAAAACTTGGTATTGTCTTTGGAGTTCACAAGAAACCTAATCGAATTCAAAATACATATCTCATTGGCAAAGATGCAATGATATGTTAATCTCTTGGCTTTTAAATGCTATTTCTCTGAGATCGGTGCAAGTGGGTTTATTTCAAAACACAAGAGAAATTTGGGATGACTTGGAATGTCGTTTTACTCAGGGAATGGAACTCAAATATTTCGATTAAGAAAGAAATGATGAATTTACAACAAGGAAATATGTCTATTACTACTTACTTCACAAAATTCAGGTCCATTTGGGATGGATTTGAAGAGGCAAGCAATATGCCTAAGTGTGTATGTTCTTGCTCACGTGGCTGCTTAAAAGATGGAGGAGTATAACCTGATTGAGTCACACAGGTTTAGATTGGCCTAAATGAATCATATTCAGGAATTAGAAGTACTATACTTGCTATGACTCCTCTTCCTAACATAAGTGCATGTTTGTCCTTGTTAATGCAAGATGAGATAATCAAAGAATGCTCATATTACAAACACCAAATTCGGTGGTTATAGACTCGGTATGTCAATGCATTGTTTGCTAAAACCTTACAAAATAACAAAGGATATAACACCGTGGTAATAAAGGCTCTCTGGAAATAATAAAAGAGGAAATCTCAGGAAACTTGATTTGTGATCAGCGTGGAGGTGAGGACACACCAAATCCGGTGCTTCTTTTTACTAGGATTTCCTTAATGGAACAAGTTGCATGGCATCAAGCCGAGATCCGGCTAAAATGCCAAAGAACTTGAAGGCCAAATCTCACATTAATCCTTACATTCCAAGGTACTCATGTTAATCTTGCCCTGCATCTCAATCGATGTGAGTAATCGCGGAGATGGAAATGTTTCCATGTCTCGATCATTACAACAAACTCCTGCATATGATCAATCAAAGTTACTCTTCCACATGTACTCCTTCTGCTGAACAAGTGGGTGGTAAGTGTTTTACAACTCCAAGTTTTATAAGTTCTACTCAATTCGGTCTTTGCATGTAATGATTTGGAATGGATCATTGATTAGACTGACTCTTGACCATATTGTTTCTTCTTTTCATTTACTTGTTGATCCTAAGCCCTTTCCTTCTTATTATTTTTTCTTCCTAATGGTCTTACGGACTTCGAGTCACACATATTGGTCGAGGTTAACCTCTAAAAATTTGAATTATGTTTGCCTTTCTTTGTGTGATGAATGTTCTTCATGCACGTATCTCCTTCTCCTTCATCATTTATAGCCCCCTCAAGCCCCGAAAGGATGAAACAGGTTGAAGACATTGAGCTTGGAAAGAAATAACCTTAAAGCTGGAGATGCCAATGCTTTGGTAAACAAATCAGCTAGTTGAAATCTGGTGAGAGATAAGATTCTGGCTGGTCTTATTTCTCCTAGGTATAATCCCACCAGATTTCAACTAGGCGATTTGTTTACAAAAGCATTGGCATCTCATTTAAGGTTATTTCTCCAAGCTCAATGTCTTTCAACATTCAGCGGTTTCATCCTTTGAGCAGTAAATGATGAAGGAGAAAATGAAACATTCATTCTATCCATTAAAACAAAAAACAACTTAAGAACCTGCGCTTTAAGTATCAGTGAACAAGTGCAAGACTCTAAGGGTGTCGAGTGAAATATATAAATGATGATTATTTTCGATTACTCTAATTCGTGAATCGAGTGTCTATTTACAGAAATACAAGGGTGTCGAGTGTAACTAACTGAAAGTTGTTGTATTCTGTTTAATTGAAGCTGTTACACAGCTTGATTTAGTTTGTTAGGTTGTTAGTAGATATTTTTCTTTATTCTTCATATAAATGTAAGTAATCTCATCATTGTAAAGCAATACGAATAATCAGAAAGCAAACTAAATCTTCTCTCCAAATTTTCTGCTTCCAGTTCCTATGGTTTCTCTCTTTCAGCCTTCATCTTTGCTTTCATGATTAATTGAGATATTCTCAATTCTTCAGTTTTTGGATTCTTATAAAGATGAAAAGAGGGAGTAGTTTTTGGCTAAGACGTATCTGCTTATTTTGGGGGTGGGGATTGGCTAATTGGGGAGGAAAGTTTTTTTGTCGTCTACCTAACGCTCTACAAGGAAATGGCTTGGTGAAGATGTTAGGACTTTAGATTGTTGAACCCTACTTCTTTGAATGATTCGCCGTGGCGTTGATCTGAAGCAAATAAATTTGGTTAGCAGAAAGCAATGCACCTTATTCCTAAAAAATATTATACGAAACTGCTAATTACCAACTTAATGAAAAAAAATTAAGTTGTTAAAAGAGTGGGGCAACCATGGCTGATGGTCTATTGTGTTTTAGCCCACTCCCCACATGTAAACCCTGCTCATGATTGGAGATTAAACTGAGGTGCATCAATAGGTGTATTTCAAGCCTAGTTGGCTGCCAATTCGTGTTCAAGCCTTTAGTCTTGACATCATGAACATCACCGACTCTTCCTACATTGTACACCAATACAATCACCCAATCAGTATTCCCCTTAATCACAAATTTCATTCCACGATTTTCACACAATGAGCCTTTCTATAGAGTATAGATGATGGGTACAACTCCAGCTTCGTAATTAGCAATTTTTCCAAACATTGGTTGTGATATATCAAAGTGCTTATTAGGAGGGATGCACCAGCCTTTATCAGGGCAAGAATCTGTAGAAGTGACTAGTCTATCCATCTTCGCCAGCATTTGGAGCTACTAGGAATAGAGCCATGGACATGACCATGACTATGACCAAATTGGTAGACCTTTCTGCAGTCATAATCTTTTGTGTGTGTGTGCGTTTGTTTGATTAATTACAGTCACAAATGTGCTTAGATGAAGCTTGATGGAACTATAGGTAAGAAATTATACATACATATGATTGCTTATAGAGGAGTAGATCCATTTATGTTTGTTCTTCCACGACAATCTTAGTTTTGTTATTGGTTTGTCGAGATTATGAAAAATTTCCAAAATTGATAAAACATAATCCAAGTAGTCCAAATAAACCAATTCTGCTTTAATTTCTACTATGCATAGTTATGGTGAAAATAAGTGTTCACTACTAGTAGTCTACATGTTTTTATTATTTTTTAACATAGTTTGTGGACAAAACCATTAATTGAATCAATAATACTAGTCTACATGACTTCTTAATTAGTATTTCTTCCCGCACAACTTGTATGATTATTAAAAGTGAAGAACCCCAGCTGTGTGTAGGAGAAGAAACCGAGAGGAAAAAATCAACAGGAAGATGATGAAAGCGGGCTGCGGAAATTAAGTGCTGTCTGGCAGCTTGTATAGTCTGTAATCAAAATTCATTTTCTCACACCTCAAAGCTCCAAGCGACAAACCGTTTTTCCCCATAAACTAGACTCGTATATCTTTCCAACCATATAGGGCACACCACCTAGTTCTCTCTCAATGAAAGCAGTTTTTCGTTCAAAGAGACCATGTGTCAGAATTTTAGAATTTTAAACTGCATCATCGGTACAAGTGTGGTTGGTATCTGTCTTAGTATTTCTTCCCGCACAACTTGTATGATTATTCAAAGGTGAAGAACCCCAGCTGTGTGTAGGAGAAGAAACCGAGAGGAAAAAATCAACAGGAAGATGAAAGCTGCAGGCTGCGAAATTAACTGTCGCTGGCAGCTTGCATAGCTGTAATCAAAATTCATTTTCTCACACCTCAAACCTCCAAACGACAAACCGTTTTTTCCCCATAAACTAGACTCGTATATCTTTCCAACCATATAGGGCACACCACCTAGTTCTCTCTCAATGAAAGCAGTTTTTCGTTCAAAGACAGACCATGTGTAAGAATTTCGAAGCGCATAAGGTACAAGTGTGGTTGGTATCCTGTCTTAGTGGTTTTTTATACCATTGCAACTTCTTACGAATACTATAACCATTGTAACCTCTTTAATTTTGGAATCATAAGCTCTATTGAGTTGTATAATGTTTTTTGTTGTTGATGATTATTTGTTTTAATTTGTCTTACCGGTTTGATCTGAGAATATTGAGCTTAAAAATGAACATCAACGAAAAATTAAGTATCGAGGATCACATATTTGACAACTACATTGGATATACATATTTGGAATTTATTTAAGGGTTCACCTTTTTCTTTCATTTTACTAAATTTGCTAGTACATAGTGGATGTTGTTTGTTTGACAAAACAAGAATGATGGATGTTCAAACTACTAAATGACAAGTTTTTCTTTTTTCAGTTCCTTTATAGGCTATTCAACCCCCCCCCCCTTCTAGCCTAGATTGAGCCTACTTCGGGACCAACATTTGCCTTTTCAATGTGTCATGTTTGACTTTAAATGTGTTATTTATCATTTCATCAAAGTATGTCAAGTATCCCAAGGCAATTGATGCTAATGGATGGCTAACGGAGCTGACAAAGGATTAAACTGCAAAGACGTGGGAAACATAAGAATTTCGGCGGCAAACATTTAAAGTGCAGGGGCACCGGAGCAAATAGAGGAACTTTTCATTAATGAGCAATAATGTGGCTGGGGGGGAGTCAAACCGAAGACCTTCTTGTGCCAAAACCGTAAGGCGTTAACTTTGATCATCTCAACTAGCTTGTTTTTGTGACTTTTGTTAACATGTTTAGTTATTAACCCGCGAATTCCTAAATGGGGCTCCGTCTTATGGATTTAGGATCCGTAAGACCATTCTACACAAGTTTTTGCCATTAAGTATTAGAGAGACACTTATTTTAGGTTGAGAAAAATAGACGAGATTACCCATAACCACTAGCTCATATGAACTATCTCCATCTCCCCCATCCCCCCCTCTACACACACACACACACTATATATATATATATATATATATATATATAACAACTTAAACCACACTTGTTTCCATCCACAACACTTGTCTTTGAAGTGATCTCTCTCTCTCTCTCTCTCACACACAAAAAACAAGCAATACATATAAGAATGGCTATTTCTAAAGCTCTTGTTGCTTCAATATTATTGATATCTTTAATTGTTGTCCGACTTGTCCAAGGAACAGAAGCCAATCAAGTGGTAATTATATAAATAATCTTAGTTCCCTTTATAACATTACTTCTTTCTCAGCTCTTTCTCTTCTCATTTTACTTTCTTTTGCATTACGACCATTTTCTCTAACTATGTATTGTGTGAACCTTTTGTATCACAAATATGCTAGCAGCTCTCTCACACGTGACACCACTGTCCACAAAATAGGTATTGAATTTTACAATATCCTTTGTAATTTCAATGTTATGTTTTCGTAGTTATACATTAATAATATAACTAGCTACCCGTTAAAAAAAGTCTAAAAAGACATTAATAATTTAGGAAAAAGAGAGTAATTAGCTACCCATTAAAAAAAGTCTAAAAAGACATCACGTCGTAAATGGTTCTCTTTGCCCAACCTTGACCTCTAATATGCAATCGACTCATATAAAAGTTTAAGTTATTAGAGGGAGACTCAACAATGTATATCTACTTTTAACAGATTTTACTATGGTACTTTCAAATTGATAGAGAGAGATATTGTAGCATTAATGCGATGGATATCGTAGTTTTGATTATTACTCCTATTCTATCAATATTCACCTAATACACTAAAATAATACATATATATATATATATCACTTAATTTTATTTTGTGGAAGTCTGTAAATTGCTCCAATTTTGAGTTGGGAATAAGAACACATTATAAACATTTGACATAAACCACCTGCATGCAATAGACCATTCCCAAACAATGATTACGAGTCATATCAATCTTCGTTTTCCGTAATATTCTTTTTACGAAGTTGAGACAAACGTACCACCCCAATTTCGTTATTTTTAGAGGTACATGATTTTTTTTTACACTACGAAAGAGATACTGATACTAAGTGTCTATCAAAATTACACTTTATGTTATATTTGAATGGATATGTATGTATAGATTGTGGAGGAGCCTGTAAGTCTAGGTGCAGACTATCGTCGAGGCCAAATTTGTGCAAGAGGGCATGCGGGACTTGTTGTGCAAGGTGCAATTGTGTTCCTAAGGGTACTTAGGGAAACTACGAATCATGTCCATTCTATGCCAACATGACCACTCGCGGAAACAAGAAGAAATGCCCTTAAAACTCAGCTACATTATTTTTTCATTCAAACATTGGGTCAATGTCGTATCCCACGAGGATTGATAATCCAATATTAATACATCCTTGTTCCGTTTTAGGGATCATATATGTTTTAATGTTCAGTTTATTTTGTTATTTGTGACGTTCTTTTTGTCAAAATGAAGTTTATATATTACGAAGCGGACGTAATATTATCACAAATACATGAAAGACTTTGATAGCCTTAGAATAAAAGAGTTCCTCGATATTTCAGTAATATATATATATATATATATATATATATATATATATATATATATATATATATATGGAGGAATTAGCTCTTGGTCTATCCCACATTGCATAAAAATAGGTATTGTTTTTTATTTTTATTTTTTAGAGTCATAAAGTAACGAGAAGACACTCTCCACAATACGGGTTAATGTCAGTTTTGATACCCTAACTTTTCCCGCTTTTCAAGTTTGATACCCTTTGTACCAAGGCAATCAAATTTAAGCCAAACGTTTCACAAATTGATCAATTACAATCCAAGTCATTAACTATTCGTTAAATACTAACGGTTGACCTGCTATCCTAGGTTGGAAACCGGCAACTGGCTTGGCTAACAGGTATGTGTATATGACCCTTGTTCATTTCTCCAAAATTTCTCCTATCTTCCATTTCCCACAATTGCTTCTTGTGCCCTAATTTCTTCCATCCCAATATCCACAATGTGTCTTAAGTTATCTTTCCCCAATTTGGAACCCTACATTATTACAATTACAACCCCAATTTATCCCCAATTTCTACTTTCCCAATTTAGACACTGAAAATCAAGATTCTAGAAGAGATTGTCGATTTGGAAGCTTCTAGAAGATTTACGAACCCATCAACTTCGATTTTGCATTGCGTACTAGACGCCAGATTGTGCATCGAGGTGCAAGACGTGCATGAACTGAACCAAGTTGAAGATGTTGTCAAGCAGAAGGGTGTCATTAATGTCACCTTTGATTACGAACACACCGGCGCGATCGAGGAGCGCTTTGTGTCACTTCTTCAGGCCAATATCATAATACCGGTTGAAATTGTCGAGTTTGATGACGCTGTCGCCGTGGCGCTTCAGAGCGAGGGATGCATGGGTCCCAACGAAAACGACTACTCCATTGGCCAAGATGGTGTGGCCGAAGAGTGATCGGGTTCTGGCAGAGAGCCAGACCTGTTGCTCCCAAATTTGGTTAGGTCAAATGAAGTGGGGTTTTGACTTGGATTGGGATAATATATATTTTTTCATTTTTGTTGGGAATCAAATATGAAAAATGGGGAAGAAATGGGAAGTAATTGGGGGATGAAATGACACTTGCACTTACATTATACGAATTCTACTCGGTACTAACCTACAAAAACAAGTCAACCATTAGTATTTAACGGATAGTTAACGACTTGGATTGTAATTGATCAATTTGTAAAACGTTTGGCTCAAATTTGATTGCATTGTATAAAGGGTATCAAAATTGAAAAGCGAGTAAAGTTAGGGTATCAAAACTAATATTAACCCATACAAACCCATTGAATAAAAAATTTACTTTAAAAGTTTGGATCGTATTAGATCGTGAATAAAATTTTGATATCTTGATCGAATTAATATATTAAATACTCGATCACATATTAGATTTTCAAGCATCGCTATAGTTTCCTTGGCTACACTTGCCTAACTTGGTTGAGTACTCTTCAGTCTTCGCACATCGAAACTGAAAGCAAAGCTTCGCTTGCCTAACTCAGTCTAGCACTCTTCCAACATCGAAACTGAATGCAAAGTTTGTTTAAGCTACACATACCTAACTTAGTCAAGAACTCTTCCCACATCCAAACTGAATGGAAATCTTATTTCAAGCTACACTAGCCTACTATTCTCATTTTGAATGTAAATCTTTTTCAAGCTACAATTCCCTAACTTAGTCTAGCACTCTTCCCACATTGAAAATGAATGTAAAACTTCTTTCGAACTACCAATACATGATATGTGTTTATACTATTACCTCGGTTCCAAAATAATTGTCTAGCTTTTTTTTTTTGTCATTTCTAAAATAATTGTCTTGTTTCTAAATTTTTCTTTTAAAAAGATTTTTTTTATCACTTTATTCTTATTTTTTCTTCTTACTTTAACTATGTTCACATGTAAAAGGGGCATTAAAGGAAAGTAAACATTATACCATTATTTATAATATGGTCAATTATATTTTCTTATACGGTGGATTAGGCCAAACATGACGAATTTAAGAAATGGAGGGACTATACACCAAGGCTCAATTCACTCAAGAATTAATGCCTATGATTCTAGCTACATCATTAGGGATATAAATGCTATTGTCCCCCTTCCATTCCCCTAAAAAATGTCAATATTTTAGTGTCGGGCCAGAGGATGAATAAAGAGTTCTTTAAAATCTCTCAGACCCCTCAAACTTTTCGTGTGTATATTAAATCCCTTCTTGTTTTTTTATTTTTGGCAATTATGTTCTTACCTTACTTTTAATTCTTTAGATTCTAGTTTAAACATTTAACATAGTCTTTAATTCTATCTCCATTTTTGGTGGAGGCTTATACCAATGTCATGGTAGTGTTCCTTTGTTAAGAACTAGAAAGAACCTGAGATATTTAGAGAAGAATTCGGAGGGAGAGTTGAAACAATTTTCTTATATATCATATCTTTATTATTCATCATGGATGCTTTTTATATTAGCCTCGTTAATGCAAAATTCAACCATAAAACAAAGGTGTGGAAATGGGAAAATGGAGATAATGGGGGCAAATAACCATAACATCCCCCTCCCCTTTAATCATCCTTGTCCATAAGGATAAAGTAGGGATAAGACTTGGAAAAGTTCCGAAAAATATCCCTTATTGCATCCATGTCATATCCCTTGTCCGTAAGGATAAACTAGATTCATTTTTCTAAATCTAGCGATGTGGGACGAAAGGAAGTCACACCTAGGTAAAACAACTCCACCGCTCCGATGCAGTCCCCTGCCTTGAATTTCTTCACATCTGACCACCTCATGCCTTTCACCAACCATAATAATAATATAAAATATTGTCTTTGTCTCTATGTTGGTACCATTTTGTAATAAAGTTTTTAAAGCTTTGGGGGGATTGGTTTCCAAATGAATTACTCCCATCATTTTTAGATGTTTGATTTTTATTTTTTAAGTGAAATTGATTGTTTTGTAAGTAAAAAATTAATTTATTGATAGGGAGAGGAGAGGGGAGAGAGAGATACCCGGGAACCATGGGGTAATTGGACATGCCTAGATTTGATGGATATCCGTATGGCAAATCCCATAGCATATAACCTTGATATATACAACTTCTGGCCTCGTATGCCTTCACAGTTCACACAAAAACTTAATATTAATCATTAATTAGCACTAATCAAGATAATTTGCAACAAAAGTGCTTACTTTTTGCTGCTAATTTTCTCCACCCTTCCCCCTCACTACTATTTATTACTCTCCCTAGGTAACTATCTCAGCTCGTCCCCCTCTCTCATCACCCTACCTCCTAAAATCCATCGCCAATTTGAACAACTCTTTCACGTCAAATCATACATGTCTCCTACTGTCCCCCGAGGCATAGCCGAGTGGTAAAAGGAGGGGGACATGTCTGGGATCTTGGCATACGCAGCGGCGTGGGTTCGATACTTGGTGGAAGACTTTGCTTTCTTATGAGGTTGGACCTTGATGTGTTATCACAGACATTTGTTCTCAAACCCACTGTATCATTTGGGGGCACATCTCGCGATTTTCTGGTAGTAGCAATGAGGGAAGACTACTACCCCTCCCAGGATTCAACACGGTTAAAAAAAAAAAATACATGTCTCCTACTACCCTATCTCTTCAAATCCTTCATCCTCATGGACCTCATCCATTAAATTATATTAAAAACGTATTTTGAATTTTTTTTTGAGAAACGTGGTTGAAGTTTTAATTATTAACAACCTACTTTAAGAAACCTGTATTTGAAAGGGTGTAATTGAGAAAGATGGTTTAACTATCTAAAAAATAGGGCATCAAATATTTGGATGTTACAATCACAATAGAAAAGTGATCCTAGATTCCTAGTTTATATAACTTGCAAGTTCAGTCTCTATCTAGCTATGTGGGAAGAAAGGAATGAACACCTAGGCAGTTATATAAACTAGATTCACTTTTTCTAAATCTAGCGAGGTGGGAAGAAAGGATGGTACACCTAGGTAAGGTAACTCCACCACGCCAGTTATATAAACTAGATTTTTTTTTTTTTTTTGCTTCTTTTTCCTTTTGTCATTTCTACAAAAATACTTTCGTGATGATATTTTGTCTACCTACAATAATTAAGATCAAAGTTTACGAACAACTAACAAAAATGCTAAAAAAATTTCTCAATTTTTCAATTTTAGAATTATAGTATATGTTCAAATAATCACATTTTAATCAGAATACCACTAATTAGTAATTACCAACAAGTAACTCATTCAAATACTTAAATGCCCAAAAATTTCCCGACCATTATCAAAATATCAAAAAGTCAAAAATAGAAAAACCATTAAAAAAATATTGGGGCAAATGATTCACTGATAGCCTAATTCACATACTTAGAAGTTAATAATTATTGAAAGCAATTAATAAGTTGGGGCAAATGGAAAATCAATAAAAAAATTATGAAATTGTGAAATGGGAGTATTGACAATTTCCAAGCATTCAAAATCAAACTATTCATATTCAGTTTCCACGCATAATGAAGCTTTATTCAGTTTCCAAGCACAATGAAGCTTTATTCAGGCAAGTATGAAGATTGAAGCATCATTTAGTTTCTAAGAAATTGTGAATAAAAAAAGAAGAAAAGTGGTTAACGTGAGCCGTCGTCACTCATCGCCGTCGCGAGCTGCGATGGAGTTGCTGTCTTGGCAGTCTTGCGTTTTTGGGAGGGGCTAGAGAATGGTCCCGTCCAAATGGAGGCGGAGGCGAGGCGTGGTCCGCGTGGAGTCGTGGAGAGCAGAAGACTTCGGCTGCGTTCTTTGGTCAAATTTGGTGTTTATAATATGGCTAAGGCCGAAGGGAAGCTGCGTTCTTTGGTCAGATTTGGTGTTTATAATATGGCTAAGGCTGAAGGGAAATATGGCTAAGGGCCTAAGGCAGAAGGGAGCGGCTAATTCCATTATATTTTTTGCTTATCCATTGTATAATTAGTTATTTTATTAATTAATGATAAGTTTGGATAAATCTACCTATAATTACTTGTTCGTATTAAGTTGACTAATGAAATTACTTTTCTAATTAATTACCTCATAACATTTTTTTAATGGATAACATAAACATAATATTTTTATTTTCACTTTTTATTAAATTCTTGATCAATTAATATTATGACTAAAGTTATTTTGCATAAACAATAAATTAATATCTTAAGAACATTATTTGTTTACTAAACTTTGAGAAAATGTGTACTATTTGGTTATTAAAAAAAATTAAAAGTGAGATTTAATGGATATAATAGTACAATAAAATATTTTTGTCCAATGGTAAAATAATAGTGTGAATTAGTATTTTGAAATTTTAAAACCTTTTATCTACCAATGAAAATGATTTGACAGTTTAATTATTTAGTTGAGTGGAACCAATATTCAATATAATACTTAGCATATTGCTATTATTGAATTGATTTTTTATAGTAATACTTTTTTAATTAAATTAAGTTATTTATTTTGATGATAAATATTCAATTAATATTCTCTATAGTTTTGGTAGACAAATATCTTGATAATATTATTTTTACGATAATGGAGTATGAGACACAAATCATAAACAAAATTAATTTAAGTTAATTATTAGAAAAAATTACCTTGTTTATTGAGACTTAAAAAGTATTTTGGAAAAAAAATAGGAAAAGAACAACTATCTTGTTTTTTGTTTTTGTTTTGAAGAAAACTATCTTTTTTGTTTAGAATTAAAAATTAATTTATAAATAAATATATATATATGAGTACTTTACTTCAAATGACAAGTATAGAAAAGGCAATTATGTCCAAATATGTAATTATTTAATACAATAACTCATGATGTAATGGATAAAAAATATAGCGGAAATAGCCTTTCCCTATGGCTAAATGTATTTTTATTTTTTTTAATAATAAGCATGGTTTTTTGAGATTTGGGAACCCAAAAAATTGGGGATTTTTGAGGCCCAAGGCTATGGCCTCACTTGGTTTATGGGACGAGCAACCCTGGACCTTTGGACCTCGATTTCACATGGTCGGACCTAACTAAGAAAAAAGCAATACTCTAATATATCAATCACGAGCGTATCCAAGATTTTAGTACAACATGAACTAGATATTTAAAGATACTGTAAACAATAATAACTATGTAAAGTAACACATTAATAAAAAAAACATGTCGCATATAGTTAGTAACTTATTGATCCTTACCAATTATATACATAATTATTAAAGAGTTTAAGATTAATAATGATATTTAATTTTTTTTTTTTTTTTTTGCAAAATTGTGACATGTCTGGGCACATGGCTTTGAAATCCATGCTGGTATTGACGTGAAGAAGGGCATAAAGTGAATAATAAGGAATTTAATCATGTTTGGTTTTGGAAATGACAAATTGACAATCATACCATTCACACGTACAAGTATGGTTAAGACGAGCTTGGTAATTGATCTTATTCCATTAGTCAAGTGCTAGATTCCGCTAAGATAAAAAATTAACCAAAACTCAGAGATTCGTTTTAGTAACTGACCACCACTTTTTGGCTCTTCCTCTATCACACGAGTCGCAAAAATGTTTTTTTTTTTCTTAGGCAAAAATACATTTATCACCCTCAAGTATACACTAAATCCCACAATGCACCCCAGTATTAAAAATTTCTCAACTTCATGCATGACATCATTTATCCCATTCTCCCCCCCCCCCCTCTAATCCTTGAGCGTTAAAAGAAGTAACAGAAAAGGACATGTGCATAACACATGACGGTTATTTTGGTTATTTTGAGGTGCGTAATGGAATTTGGCTATGATTTTATCATTTAGTTAACCATTTGGTATTTAAGATATTTTTGAGTTATATATATATATAAAGAACAATTTAAAACTGATTAAAACAAAAATTGGTTCATAAAAAAATTATTACAATTTCAAAAAATAATAAATTTTTTAGAGCATGATCTAATTATGTAATAGTCCAATTAGAATAGTAAGAGTCAATAACAAAAATAAATTTGGATTGGATAATAAAAAAATGTTGTAATAACATCATTTTTTGAGTAAATGTATGTTTATAATTAAAAATAATTAATAAAAATTTAACAATCCAAAATTAATTCAAATTAGAATTAAAGTTAAAATATGCAAAATAAAAATTGTTTTGATGAAATTGTTTTAAAAAATGAAAATAGTAAAAGAAATCAAGAACAAAGCTAAACAAAAAAATCACTTCAACAGATAAACATGTCGTTGTTATCAAAATTCATATTAGGAACAACCATATATTCATATATATTGTGGAAAAAACCCAACCCTATGGCAACAATTGTCAATAAGATCGGGATCTTAACGAATTGTTTAGAAAAAAAGGTTACAAACATAAACTAGGTTGGGAGTACCATCCATATTATCACACTCTACCAAACAAAATAATCCATTACAAGAATCAATACGCGAAAATTCTTCAAAATTGGGGTGTAAGCGTATGAACATAATTACAAGTGTAAAAACCCTTATCTTTTAACTCAGCCCGGAGGAGGGTGCCACCATAGCGTTTGACCAAATTGAAATCCGGGTCAACTTCGTTGGCGCCATTTGTTGCAAGATCAAGCTTGGATGGTTGTGCGAGCTAGATAGAGGATTCTCAATGAAGTAGCTTTGTTTCTCGATACACATTAAGGTGGATCTTTCAATTGGCCCGTTTTTAGGCTAGTCACGAGGTCAAGGACCACCTTTGCTACTACCGTATAAAGCTTTGTCGGACGAGTTTCTTGAGATTGTCTTAGGTTTAAAGGGGCTGGTAAAGGGATGAGTATCTTTGAGAAGGCCATTTAATATTATTTTCTCTCTCAAACAAATACATACGCCCATTGTGAAAATGGCAAAAATAACCTACATGTATGAGACTACGTGCAACTTAACGTCATTTTAATAATGACCACTAACAAGAGGGGGCAAAATGAGACATATGGAAACATTATGAAGTTGAGAAATTTTTAACATTGGGGTGTATTGTAGGATTTGATGCATACTTGAGGGTGGTAAACGTATTTTGACATTTAATTTATTAAAACCAAGGCCGAGATTGTTACAATCTTTTCACAATCTAAATATTACTCTCTCCTTTTTTCAAATAATCATCCATTTTGACTCGACACACCGTTTAATAAATCTTGGAAAAAAGCGGTCGTCGTATTGGTCGATTCGCATGTCGATATAAACCACAGGAAAAAGCGGGTCGTCGTACTAGTCGTTCGCATAATTTGATATAAACCCTGGGAAAAACAGTTGTCATACTGGTCGTTTGCATAATCTGATATAAACCCTGGGAAAAGCTGGTCATCGTACTGGTCGTTCACAAAATCTGATATAAACCCTGGGAAAAGCTGGTCGTCGTACTGGTCGATTGCATAATTTGATATAAACCACAGGAAAAATTTCGTCTTGGTCGTTCGCATAATCGATATAAACCCTCAATTTTCCCTTCGTTTTGTGAAGCTATGCGGTTGAAATGTCTATTTTACCCGCATGTTCTCAATTTCATTTGCGATAACTATTTCAGATTGTTTGGGTATATTGGCCGAACCGTTGCAATGTTCAATCCAGTCAACCGAACTTTAAGGCGTAAGTTCGGCCCAAGTAAGAACTATTGTTCAATGTTTGGGTACACCTTGGACAATTTTTGTACACCTTCTATTTTTTAATGAAATCAATACAAACAATAATCTTCGTATAATCTGATTAAAGTCAAATATAATACATTTGAACAACTCAAGGTTTTTGTTAACATTAGTTCAATGTCAAAAGGATGAGAAATTTGAAATTCTACATACTACAAACCAAAACTAAACTTGTGATTACCTATCACTCGTAGGAGTTGAATCAGGTTGTGATTGTCTATGACTCATGGGAGTTCGATCGGAGGCATGAAAGTCGATTGTGTCCTACTTTTGACATCTGCATTTTTGTCTTTTACGATGCTCTCCAATTGAAGGGAAATTGTCCTACGACGACCGACTCGTAGTCAAACTAAAGGTGGCAAGATAGTCATTTCTTTGGTGATTGTGGAATTTCCCAATCCTCTTCATTGGCGGCAGGGTAGATGTTTTCATCATTTGCCAATCTCCAACTCTGGCGTATATAATGGTGAGCACAATCGATGCACTGAAAAATTTCTTCTATTTGCAACTGTAACTGCATGCCCACATGGCACGTGGTCCAACTGAAACTTACCGCAACTGCAAGCATTAGTACCAAAGTCTATTGTGTAATGCTTAGGACAAGTCCTCACCACGTATTTTGATTGTTCAATGGGTTCAATCACTGTAAAATTCTTCGCATGCTCAATGGCTTGGCTTAATTTTGTTTCCATCACAGGCGTTAAACATGATGTACATGCTTGGGCTACCTCACGCCTATCACAAAACCATTTCTGCAATGTTTTCCCAATACTTTGAAGCAAGGGAATTATAGGAGTCTGTTGGGCGTCCTTGAAAACAGAGTTGAGAGACTCTACATTATTTGAAGTCATTATATTGTAACGGTTACCTTTGCGATGAGATTTGGCCCATGTTTCAAAACTGGTTCCGCTAAGATATTCCCAACCCTTCTCATCTGTTTTTTTCAATTTGAGACATATGCTTATTGAACTCTTCTATCATATATGCATCTGCCGCCCTCATAAAAGGAGCGAATGTTCCAGGCTTTCGACGTTGTTGTCTTTAAATTTCCCTTTATGTGGTAGATATAATGTGCATGATGTACATTTTGAAAAACATTTTTCACTGCAGTAATAATGCTTCTATGACGGTCAAAAATGATCATAAGTCCTTCATTGTCACATGTTATTGCTTTCAACTTCGTAAAAAACTAAGTCCACGCATTATCATTCTCATAATCAACAATAGCCCACACAAGAGGATATATCTGCATATTTCTTGTAACGCCCCAAAAATTCCAACCAAAAATATAATCCCAAAATCTTGGGCACATCACTATTACAAATATTAAATCACGATAATTCTGAAATCATCTCTTAAGGACTAGTAATAAAAGAAAGTCATGGAGTACTTATTACATTTCGAAAGTATAATTTAAACAATTCTGTAGTCCCAAAACGACTAAACCAAATTCTTGTCCAAAAATGTAAAACGAACTAATTCGAAATGAAAAAAATCTCAAGATCGTCCTTGATGGTATCCAACTTACTTAAAGTCTGGAAGGAAAAAGATTTGGAAGGAATGAGCGGACAATGTCCAGTAAGATCATATACAGCCCCTCCGAAATCTAGGGAAGAGTTTATTAACAATAAAGCATTCAAAAAGATTAATATTCAAATGGTTCATAATCGGGGATAGCACAATGAGATGATAAATTTCATATTTCATACAGAATTCGATGTAAAAGATAGAGATACAAAGGCATTTGCGAGAGATCTAATCGTCGCCAACTGTCCCATACCAGTTGGAGACGACGACCAACCCGCGCATACCATGATCACATAAGCGGTCACAAGACCTCTTTTAAACAAGGATTCACAATGTACAAATAGTAACAGTTCATAATGGTATATCCGGATAACCAAGCCACGGGCCAGGTGGCACAATTCATAATCAAATATTAAATTCAAAATGCTACTTTACCCCAGTAGTCGGGTTGTTCAACTTAGTGATCATAATAGAATTTCAAAAATAATATTCCAACGGAAACTTGGTTTCACAAAAAAATATCTCAAAGAAATTTAAATATAAGTGAGATATATGTAATGAGATCCACAATTTAGAATGACAAGGAACGGGTACGACGGAGTTCAAATTCAAATTCCAACTTAAGGTTGGTACGTAATTCGAAGAACGGTAAATGTCAAGAATTTAGCGGAAGCCTAACAATTCAAAAAAAGAATTCAAATAGCTAAAAGATGTATAATCTCTTACCTAAATAACACGCCCACAAATTCTAGATCCACCGAATCGTAACTAAAGGCTACTCTTCTTGTCCAAATCTAAAATTCAAGGTATAAATCAAATTACTAAAATATTTATATTGCAACAATTTAGCCAATCTAAACTAATTTAGAAATTACTGATTTCTAAAATTGTTCTTAAAAAAATAGTTCTTATAGTGTTATATTAGAATATACTATTATAATGCTAACATTACTCTACTGTTGTGTTTGAAAACTACTTGTTAATGCCCAAAAGTGGCTGCTTCCATCACAACTCTTTCTTTTGTAAACAATCTCGGAAGTCAACTAAACTCAACTTTCAGTACTAATCTTCCTTCCAAATTTTTTCTACTTCTCTCCACTAACCTTTATTTTCAAACTTCTTCTGCAGATTGTTTCGGGCTGCATGGATTCTATATGTTTAAATCCTTTGGTTCTCTCTTAATTCTACACAATAGAATACCCATACGCTTTCAAAGTAAAAAGCTTAAACCAGTAAGACCTGTTTTGTAAATATATCGAGCAACTACTTAGAGATATTATCCTCATGTTTGCTGGAAATATTGACTATTATCGAATAAGGAAAAATCAGGCTCACCATTTCGCCTAAAAAAAATATCTTTCTTTTCCTTCATTTCTTTTGTGAATTTCACTATACCCACAACATTTCTCTCTCTCTCTCTTTCACTTCAATTTAATTCTTTCTTCTTCCTACTAACCCAATTTCATCTTTTCATTTCTTTTCCAACCAGCACATACACAGAAAATGCAGTGCACGCCACACACTGTAACGACCCGACCCGGATTCCAACACGAAATCCCAAGGTTGTGCCGCTGGAACTAACTTAATAAGAGGACAAGCACTTGATAAACAGTAGTATTAGTCAAACAGCCGAGCAAACTCGCTCTAAACATGAACATAACACCGCACTAAAATACGGTATTTCAAAAATCGAATCAGCGGAAGCAATATAAGAAAGAAGTCCCAAGCTATGAAGCTCGAAACCAACGACAATGAAACCAAGAGAGACATTATCTCTCAAAGGAGGAAAAACAAAACTCGCGTGCCGCAACATTGCAGACGCTAATCAAACCATCGGCACTCCAGGCCGGCGTTTCAACAAAGGACCAACCTGATATAACAATTACCCAACGGCTATAACATATCGGGGTCAACCAACAACTATAAAAACTAGAATAAGGAAATTCCCCCAAGGCTACTGCGTGTCCGGGAGACAACTGAAATAAATACTAAAACCACAAACAAGGCACAACACAACACGTCGGCCCAAGAAATAATCAATACAAATACCCAAGTATTCTACCCGACTGTAAAGTCTAAATAACTTTACAAAATGTCGATCTCACAAGAATAACAAAGTACATGAAATCAATGACAATGCTAAAAAAAAACAAGACTCCACAAGCTGCTACTCGGAAAATTCGGCTGCTACAACCACGAACCACACGATCTAACCTCGGTCTATCGACCACCGCCATGCTAGAGTCACGATCTACTCGACCTCGCAGGCCGAATGATCACACATCGAACTAAAAAACAAGTACGGGATGAGTCATAATGACCCAGTACGCTCCCACAATATATATGCAACATATAATTATGTAACATAAACATAACCAGGGTGTCATTTTATATATGACAGAAAAACCCGCGAAGAGGCGTCGTGCCGTTTCGATATTCCACAAAATATCCACTCCTTCTTACTTACTAAACCGTCCAAATGAACCAGGGTATAATTCCATGTTCACACACAAATCAAATGAATTAGAAGGTAGTTCCCACAAAACATCATATGCAAGTATACATATCATTATATATACGAATCAAGTTATTCACACTGTTACCATGTGTAAGGATGCATGTTTATATATATACACCTATATCAGTATGTATATCTCTAAATATACATATCAAATCTCCCATAAAATCATCATGCATAAGTGTGCATATCTATATATATACACATCAAGTCTTTCATATATATCTCATATACAAGTATGCATATCTCTATATATACATATCAAATCTCTCATATATCCTCAGACAATACAAACATGGTCAATAAGATCTCATGTTCAACTAACACTTTGTTATCACATAAGTGCCCATAGGAAGTGATAAGCTTATTATTTTCTATTATTTTCATTAATTTTCCGGAATTTTATAGGTTATTTTGAGCTTTGGTTGATAATTAATTGCATTTGAGAGCCTATTTTTATGTATTTTCATGCTTCATGTAGGTATCTCAAAGACATTCGAGTTTTTATGGCTCAATACGTGCAAATCGAGGACATCCCGAGCTCCAATGTTAAGTTTGGGCACTTTATGTTAAGTTTCGTTAAGAGTTTCAAAGCACAAAAGGCAACAGAACTTAACTGAAGCTGATTGAGGACTAAATTGCGAAGTCCTGGGGGCGAAGGACTTCTGCAGCCAACTTCAAGAAACTTAGGGAAGGGCCAAGTCCAAACTTCGGGGAGGCCGAGCTCCGAAACCGCATTTCATTAATGCGTTGTCGACAGCAGAGCGCCACGCCACCCGCCTCACCACCGACCCGCCCCGCTCCGGATCCGGATCCAACCCGCGGCCCCAGCCCCATCCAGCTCCACCAAGCCCTTTCCACCCGCTACTCCTCACAAGCTTCACCCATTTCACCTGGGTTGACCCGCGAACCACCCAACCTCCCAACCCCGACCCTGCGACCAACCCAAGTCATTTCTTTTACCCTTTTTGCCCCCAAACTTCTAATCTAAACTTCCTATTTATGCCCTTAATTGCCCTTAAGCAAAATGCCTGGGAGAGATTCAGTGGAGCTTGATGGTTTTCGGCAGAGGTTTAGGCTTGAATCAAGGCCGGAACAAAACAAAGAAGAAGGTTAGGCTTGAACAAAAAACAGTGAAAGGTGAGCAAGAATCGGAAGAAGAAATAGGAGGAAGCAAGCCACATTTCAAATTTCATTTATCTCCATTTTTCATCCACTCTTCTCCATTGTTCCTCCATTGTTGTTCAAAGCCAAAGCTAGGACTTCAATCACTCTCCTTCAATTGTAAAAAGTATTGTACTATTTAACTCTCTATTTTTATTTAATGTCAATATTTTTCATTGAAGATTTGATTTATTTCCTTAGCATCATGAACTAAATTAATTGCCTAGGGTTTTGATATATATATTGGCTTGGATGTTGTGATTTAAATTTGGGGCTTTGTTATTAATTTCTATTCACTTGTTTTTGGGTATTATGTTGTGTTCTTAATGCTTGTAATGATTTGATCACCCATTACATGATTTTAAAAATTGTTTAGTGCATGAAAGTGACTTGATAATTTTGGAAAATACAATATAGTTGTTTTGAGTTGGGTTAATCTAAGTTATTAATCCTCTTTAAAATAGTCAATTGGGGTTTTGTGTTTGGAAGCGATTAATTGGATAAATTCATACGTAGCGAAAGCCCGTGAATTTATACCGTTAATTAGCACCGTTATACGAAGCGAAAGCCCTTAACGGTGATTTTTGAATCCCCGACTTCCAAAAATAGAATAGTTTTAATAGCAACCCCTTATTAAATCACAACGGAAGAGCCAATTGAAAATCAAAACCCTAGATCCTCTCTCATTGAAGCCAACCTCAATTTAATATTGCTTTATTTAAATTCTTGTTTTAGCTTAATTAGTTAGTTAATTCTCTTAAATTCGATAGTCTAAATATAGTTGAAATTGCAACATACTTGGTACTCACTAAAAACAACCAAATTGCTTCCTCGTGGATCGACACTCTACTTACCACTTTATTACTTGTTTGATGGACACTCTACTTATCTTGCCACCAACAACGACCAACAAGTTTTGGGGAAGCACGGTGTTATTTTAAGATATCATAATAGTTGCATTTGAGATTGTAATTTAGACATTTTTATTTTCTTGTTTTTATTTATTGTTGTTGCTTGGGCTATTGCACTTGATCGCTTGGTATAGTTCTTTGTGTGTAGGTGTATGCGACACACCCGATCGGCAAAAGTTTCATTGTTGCCGATTGATCCGGAAATTGAAAGAACTATCCGAGTTCGCCGTAGAGTGCAAAGAACTATGGCGGAAGAGGGTGCCGGGTATAGGCCCCGAGAAGAAGTCCAAAGGGATAATGAAAGGGTGAATAGAGAACAAGCCCAAGGGGCTAATGAAAGGAGAAATAGGGAGAATCCTATTGAGCAAGAGAGGCCACTCCATGATTTCACAATTCCCTTCATGAACGACTATTTACCGGGAATCGTGAGACCTCCCGTGGCCGCCAACAATTTTGAGATCAAGCCATCTCTCATCTCTCTAATCCAAGGGAATGTTCAATTTGGGGATTGGTGACCGAGGATGCTCATGATCATATCATGAATTTCATGGAGATTTGTGACACGCTCAAGATGAATGGAGTGTCGAATGAAGCCATACGCCGCTTGTTTCTTTCTCTCTTAGGGATAAAGCGAAAGTGTGGTTGAATTCGTTGACTCCGGGATCCATCACAAATTGGGGTGAGCTTAGGCAAGCTTTCTTGGAGAAATACTATCCTCCCGCGAAGACGGTCCAATTGAGGAATGCCATCACTTCTTTTCTTCAACTTGATGGTGAGACGTTGTATGAAGCTTGGGAGAGATACAAGGACATGTTGAGGAAGTGCTCACATCATGGATTGCCCCGGTGGTTGATTGTGCAAACATTCTATAATGGTTTGCTTCCATCAACAAGAACTTCTATTGATGCGGCCGCCGGTGGGGCATTTATGACAAAAATGTTGATGATGGGTATGCTTTGTTGGAGAAGATGGCCTCAAACAATCATTTTTGGGGGAAATGAAAGAGGAGCTCAAAGAGGTGTAGCCATGGTTCGTGAATCTTCAACCGGTTGCTTGCTTGACCGCGCAAGTAGCGGAGCTTACCAAGATGTTGCAAGCTACTTCTTCCACAAAAAGTGGCATGTGAGCTTAAGGAGGCCCTCACACTTCGGATGTTTGCCATTTGAAAATGGAATCAATCCAATTTGTTTCCAACTTCAACCGGAACCAAAACAACCCATATTCAAACACATACAATCCGGGTTGGCGAAACCATCCTAACTTCTCTTGGAGCAACAACAACCAAAACCAACCCTCCTCCTCAACCCAAAATCGAAATTCCCATAACCCTCCCGGATTCTCTAACCAACCACAATACCAAACCCAACCACCTTACCAAAATCAAAATCCACCTCAACCTCCACCAAAAAAAGAAATACCCATGGAGGACCTTCTAAAAATCATCCAAGATCAACAAGCCATAATCCTTAGCACCCAATCTTCCGTGAGAAACCTTGAAATTCAAATGGGTCAAATGGCATCTTCCATGAATTCTAGAACTCAAGGAAACCTTCCAAGTGATACCAAGCCAACCCGAAGGGGAAGGAGCAATGCAAAGCGGTTACTTTAGAAGTGGGAAGAGAGTTGCAAGTCGAGAAGGTGAAGAGAAGGTGGGTGAGAAAAAATTGTGAAGAAGTGCAAGAAAAATCTAAGGAGAAGATTGATCCAATTCCCCACCCCCGGTCAAAGAAAGAGTGTATCCTCCACCGCCATTTCCACAAAGGCTTCAAAAGGCAAAGGATGACAACCAATTTCTTAAGTTTCTTGAAATCTTCAAGAAGCTTCACATCAACATTCCTTTGTCCGATGCTTTGGAGCAAATGCCTTCTTATGCCCGATTTGTGAAAGATATCCTCTCCAAGAAGAGAAGACTTGAGGATTATGAGACTATCTCTTTGACGGAGGAATGTGTCAGATTAACAAAAAGCCTCCTCCAAAATTGAAGGATCCGGGTAGTTTTGTAATTCCATGCACTATTGGGGAGAACTTTACGGGCAAGGCATTGTGTGATTTGGGGGCAAGCATTAATCTCATGCCATCGCCGGTTTATAGGAAGCTTGGATTGGGTGAAGCTATGCCTACTCCGTTACTCTTCAATTGGCTGATAGGTCTCTAGCTTATCCCAAGGGTGTTATTGAGAATGTTCTTGTGAAAGTTGATAAGCTTATCCTTCCGCGGATTTCTTAGTGCTTGACATGGAAGAAGATTGTGAGGTGCCAATTATTCTTGGAAGACCTTTCTTGGCAACCGAGAACCTTGATTGATGTGGCGAAAGGAGAACTTACTATGAGGGTGCATGACCAAGAAGTCACCTTCAATGTCTTTAAAGCCATGAAATATCCTGTGGAAGTGGAAGAATGTTCAAGAGTTGATGTGGATGATGAATGCGTGGATGAAGTCTTCCAAGACATTCATCCCAAATATCCTTTTGATAAAAAATCTTCATTGTTATTCCAATTTCTTGCATGATTCTACACTTGCACACAACAATGAAATGACTTGTGATGAAAATGTGAATTTTATATCTAGTGACAAGTTTTCCTTGCAAGGTAGATATGTGAAGGCTCCAAGGGAATCTCTTGATCTATCAAAGGAGACATATAATCAATTGAAGCCTTCAATTATCGAGCCTCCTCTTCTTGAATTGAAGCTCTCCCACCACACATGAAGTATGTATTCTTGGGCAAGAATGAGACACTTCCGGTGATTATTTCTTCTAATCTCTCCCATCTTCAAGAAGAAAAATTGGTGAGGGTGTTGAAAGATAATGGGAGCTATCGGATGGTCTCTTGGAGATATTAAGGGATAAGCCCTTCTATTT
>JABEVN020001074.1:0-26464 GCA_013146195.2 Codonopsis lanceolata | reverse complement strand
AGACATGGCTTAGTAATTTGGCCATAGTTTTACTATGAACAACGAATTGAGATCCGTTTGATGTGTTAGAAACTAGACTTCAAGATCTTTCTAAATACTCTTGCGTAATTTTTGGAGTTGTATTTCAGTACATGCACATTTTTAAAGTTGATCGAATCGCTTATTCTTGTATTCCGTAAATTTGAGTTTTGCCTTGTTTATTGGATTTACTTGGGAGACCCTTAATGAATTTCACTAAACCTGAACTTAGACCTTAATTATACCTTAATTATAGTGATTAAGCCTAAGTGAAAATTTTAGCACTAAGTCCTCAATTAGGGACTTAATCTCACTTAAAAAATAGACCTATAAGGGCTTGACACTTGTTTTCCACTCACTCCCTCACCTCTTAGTGTACCATGGCTGGAGAACTCCACTCATTACACCTCCTAAAATCAGATATTTACAGCCACCATGGATGAGAGCTTGAGTGTGGGAGATTCTTGGTGAGATTAGTGTGTGTTTTGTGATTTCCCAGAGATCCGGCCACCCGATTTTGGACTCGAGACCACCCAATCGTAGCTAACGACGAGGAGACTACAAATCCTTACTTTGTTTCCCTTTTTCTGAACCTTTTCTAGGCTTAAGGTATGCTTCTAATCCCTGAAAATTTGTATGTTCAATATAATGACATACTCCCTTCATAATAGTTGTAGTATACATGCTTAGGAAGACTTCTTGTGAAGTAGAAATCTTCTTTTCAACAAGTTATAAATCTGGAAATTATGGGGCTGATTTGTTAAGTTATTAATTTGGGTTTGAGTAAAAGCATGAATGTGGTTCTAATTGTGCTTAGGAGTAATTTTGTGAAGGAACTCATTGCAATTGTTAACTTTAAAGAATTTTTCACTTTAGGTTAAAATCTGAATAATTTGGGGCTGCCCTCTAACTTTAAAAGAATTGGGTTTGTGTATACTTTAAAAGTGTTTAAAATGACTTGGAACAATAATGTTTGGACTTGTTGGAATTGCCCTACAAACTACACTTAAGATTGGGTTTGTAGTATAGCATTTCACCAAAGTGTTCTAACCTCACAGATTGGAACAACAGTCCTATGGATTTTGGCTGTTTTCCTTGTTAGAATTGGAAACTTCAATGAGATACTAGTTTGGTTCCCCAATTAGGAGAAATCACAGATAGTCCTATTTTGGGCTGTTTTGGAACTGGTACTAATATACTACATGCCTAAATTGACTCTAAAAATATTTTATGTTCGTCATGTGTATGTTAAGTGATGCTCTGTAAATTTTCAAAAATTTTGGAGTTCGGGAAGTATTTTTAATGAATCATGAACCATGGCTGCGACAGTGAGTCTGAACAAGGGAAACTGGTTATTAACATGATCTTCATGAGATCATAAATCGATGAATACATATCCAATTGGAGTGTTTTAAAATGGTAAACTCTAGATAAAAGAGTCTAGTTTTTGGAAATTTAATATATGTGTCATTTGGATCAATGAGGAATTTTTGGTGATGTTTGTATGATGGACATGCAGTACAGGCCACATCAGTAAATCAGATTTCTGACATGAACTTGGAGGGGCTGTATTTTGATGAATACAAGTCCTAATGGAGCAATTTAAAAGTCTAAAGTATAGTATCAAGAGTCTGGTTTCAGACTAGGCGATAATCCACTCATTTGGGGTTGTGAGAAATTCATGGCTGAATTTACAAGTTGACTAAGAAAAATGAGTCACAACAGAGAACCATATTTTTAACATGAACTTGAGGTGACTGTATTTTGATGAATACAAGTCCTAATGGAGCAATTTAAAAGTCTAGTTTCATACTAAGCAATAATCCACTCATTTGGAGTTGTGATAAATTCATGGCTGAATTTACAAGTTGACTAAGCAGAATGAGTCACAACAGAGAACCATATTTTTAACCTGAACTTGAGGTGACTGTATTTTGATGAATACAGGTCCAAATAGAGTACTTTAAAGTTCTAAATTATAGTTCCAAGAGTCTAGTTTCTGAATATATAAAATTCATGAAATTTAGAGTTGTGAGGAAATAATGGTAGAATTTATAAAGTGACTGGGCAGAATAATCATAACAGAAAAACAGATTATTAGCTTGATCTTGATATGATCATAGATTGATGAACACAAGTCCAAATGAAGATATTTAAAAGGCTAAGTTATAGTTTAAAGAGCCTAATTTCTGAATAAGAAATATTCAGTACATTTTGTGTTGAGAGGAATTTTTAATGCAATTAGAAAGATTGCTGCGCCTAGTGATTTGTAATATTTGAACTTGTTAAGGATTGATTCTCCATACTTGATGAATATGACTTGTAAAGCATATAGTGTTTCTTGCCTTCAAGCATATTCTACTTTTGGGTTATTAACTTGCTATGAAATTCGGATTCCACTAATAGGTGGGATTATGAATTTGAATTGAACTAAGGCTTGATTTGATATTAATCAACTTAGGCTTCCATCTTCTACTTGACTTATTGATACGTGAACTAAGGTTCCTAAATGGAACGAGAACCTAGTTATGCCTTAAACAAGAACATAGAAGGGCTAGAAATGCATATAGCATTTATACCTTATTTTGATGAAACTGTAGTAAGGACTCAACGGAGTCGAGTTAAGGAACAATTGAACCTTACGAGGATCGTGGTGAGATCATATGATAATTATATTCCATTTGACTAGATTACTAGCTTTTGGGACTTGAATCGAATAGAGTGAACAACTTGACACTTATGATTTAGAGACTCAAATGAGCTCCTATTGTGGTTTTGTGATTATTGTAACAATGTGCATAATCGTATGAGTTTAGTAGATCATTATATCTACTTGAGAATTAGCAAGTAAACATCTACTTGTGCATTGCATATAAGTCCAGTGCATTACTTGAGTTTTCATGTTGAAGGTGGACGATGCATTGTTTTCACGAATTATGGGATTCGTGGTTGCAATGTATCGCCGCATCGATCGGTTTTCACACCCCTCCATTGCTAGCTACAAGTGGGAAGTAGCCCCTTTCGTAACCAATTGAGCACATTGGCTAGTGCTATTTTCCGAGTAGAGAGCTCGGACCCGAGAAGAGAGCTGGTACTTTGATACCGATCACGGGTATCAGCACGATATGATTAGGTTGTGATTGCGGGAGCAATACGACGACAATGATTTGGTATCTTCTCAATCCCTTATGTGGCTTCCTATGGGCACTTATGTGATAACAAAGTGTTAGTTTAACATGAGATCATATTGACCATGTTTGTATCTATTAATGTTATTGAGAGACTTTATGTGTATATATATAAATATGCACACTTATACATAATGATTCTGTGAACAACTTGATTTGTATGTATATAGATATATATACTTGCATATGATGTTTTTATAGAAACTACCTTCTAATTCATTTGATTTGTGTTTGAACAGGGAATTACACGCTGGTTCATTTGGACGGTTTAGTAATTAAGAGGAAATGACTATGTTGTGGAGTATCTAAACAATACGACGCCTCTTCACGAGTTTTTCTGTCATTTGTAAAATGACACCATGATTATTTTTATTTTACATAATTATATGTTACATATCTCTTGTAGTAGCGTACTAGGTCATTATGACTCATTTCGTACTTTGTTTCTAGTTGCAGTAAATTGGTAGCCGTGTTGAGGCCGAGTAGATCGTGGATCAGTAGTGGCGCGGCAAATGATCGATAGATTGAGATTAGATCGTGTGGTTCATGCTAGTAGCAGCAGACATCCCCGAGTAGTAGCTTGTGGAGTCCTATTTCTTTTTAGCATCATCACATATATTATGTACTTTGCTATTCTTGTGAGATCGATTTTGTAAAGTTATCTAGACTTTACGGTCGGATAGATACTTGGGAATTTGTATTGTTTCTTCTTCGACCGACGGGTTGTGTCGTGTCATTATTCGTGGTTTTAGTATTTATTTCAGTTATCTCCCGGCACACAGTAGCTTTGGGGCTTTTCTTTATTCTAAATTGTTATAGTTGTTGGTAAACCCCGGTATGCTTTAGCCGTGGGTAATTGTTATCAGGTTGGTTCTTTGTTGAAATGCCGGCCTGGAGTGCCGATGGTTTATTCAGCGTCTGCAATGTTGCGGCACGCGAATTTTGTTTTTCCCAATTTGAGAGATAATGTCTCTCTTGGTTTCTTTGGCTTTTGTTTCGAGCTTCATAACTCGGGACTTCTTTTACTTATTGCTTCCACTAATTCGATTTTTGAAATACCGTATTTTAGTGCGGCTTTATGTTCATGTTTAGAGCTTGTTAGCTCATTGTTGACTCACTTCGCTCTACTGTTTAACAAGTGCTTGTCCTCATCTTATGTTTGTTCCAACGACACGACCTTGGGATTTTGTGTTGGAATCCGGGTCGGGTCGTGACACTATTCCTGGAATAGTGGATTCTTTCTCCAGAGTATAAGACCTTCGTATTCCACCTGACTTTCGACTCCCCAAGATTGGATTGATCTCAGGCGAAGGGCCTATACTCTTTCCGGGATCCACCATTCAAATGGTCTAGGTTGAATATCATAAAAATCATTGGTCAGCCCCTGTGCATACATCTTTATTCATATTTTTTTTTCTCTTTTTTTTTACAACAGAGATTGGTCAATAATTCAGAGATATAAAAACCGATCGGTCCATGAAATATCCTGAGATATATATGCATTTAACGTTGGCTGATGCAGAGGGTAGGCTGGCCATGGTGTAAGGTAGTAGTTCGGAATATTTCTACGTGTGTGCACATGTGTGAGGTATCTAAAAAGCAGTAAAGTCTTTTTTTCAGATATAAAGCAGTAAATGGCTTGTCTCTCTGTTCTTTGTGGATTTTCTCGGCTAATTAGTTTGAATCCTCAAATGGACGGTGCGAGCAAGCGTGACAGCCATTCAGATCAATAAATAGAAAGAAAAGTTGAGAATCTATATGTTCTTATTAATAACATATTGGTCTTAATCCCAAAAATAAAATGACAGAATAAAATAATATTTACATATTTTGTGCGGAATAAATAAATAAAGCAGAATAAAGATAACAAAAAGCGATGATCAGCCCCTGCTTCTTTTTTTTTTTTTTGTTATCCTGTCTGAAATTCTATTTTTGGTCCCCTTTTTTTTTATATTCGTAACGGTACCCGGAACGAAGCTGTTGCAAGTTTCACGATTATTTGCACAAATATATATACAGATATATAAAAATGTAATATTTAAACTGTTAAATAAATATAATAAGCATATTTAGCCAAAACAAAGAAAAACTTTGTTTTTTTTTCTTTTTTTTTTTTCTAAAATGAGTCTAGCCCTCCATTTTTTATTTTCTTTTAAAACAAAAACAACGTCCCCAGCAGAGTCGCCACTGTGAGAGCCCCGATTTTTCGGTCAATCCCCCGCTGGTGAAAGAGCGGGGTGGTTTCAAAAAAAAAACTTTAAGCCACGTGGAATACGCCCGCCCTTAATTGTGGACTCAAAATGTGATAAATAGAGTCGTCATCTTTATTTTAAGGAAAAACAAAGAAAAATCAAATGTAACCAGATTTACAAAGGGTTCGGAGGCTAAGTTACGAGGTGGGAAGGGGTTAGGCACCCAACTCGCCCTTTCGGTCTCAAATAGTTTTTGGCTAAAATATGTTTTTTTATATTTATTTAACAGATGGAATAAAGCATTTAAATATATATATATATATGTACATATATTATTACAAACTTGCAACAGCCCCCTTCCTGGGGTTACAAATATATTTATAAAATTTTAGTCATAATAATGGCTCTTTTAAATGCTATTTTCTATAGAAATTCAGGAAGCACAACTGCTTTTTTTCGTTACATCGGGCTGATCTAAATAACACTTTTAATAAATAAAACTTTTAAATAGCCTACCTCTTGAAGCGTAGGGGTTTTATCCGTACCACTACCAACTACAGCGGGGTTAGGGGTTTACTCGCTCCGTCCTTCGAGGGGAGATGGAGTCTTCTTTTTTTTTTGCTGCTTTGCTGTTGCGGGGATTTGGATAGTGTAACTGCTTCCGAAAGTTGCGTTTCGGCCTCGGGATCCGGGCGGAGCAACAACTTGTTTTTTTGCTGTTGTTTGCTTGCTGACGGTGGAAATCGGGCAGAGCAACTGCTTGCTTTTGGCTGATTTTGCGTCTGGATTCGGGTAAGGCAACTACTTTTTTTGGGATTTTTGGATCTGTGGAATAGGGCGGAATCCTAGCTGGGCAAATAGGTTTCATTTTGGCCGGTTGGTTTTAGTGTTTGGGGGAGATTTGGCAGAGCTTCGGGGCTAGAGGAAGAAATTCTCTCAACACTCTCGGGAGAACTCACCGCGTTGAGTGTGTTTTTCACTGCGTGAACTATGATTTTTCATAAGCCCGGGGCCTCTATTTATAGCTGGGAATGAGACTTTCCTTCGCAGTTAAGTTTTACTTTATGTTCTTCATCATCTTGTACCCATGCTTGAGAGATTACACCAAAGGCAAACTACAACAGTGCCTTGGTTACTATTGAGCGCCACCCATAGTGGAAGTGGGGGCAGTGCCTGGGTTGGCTATGGGCGGCGCCCAGCCTCCTTTTTCCTTATATTTTTGGCACTTAGGTCCCTGCATTTCACTGTTTACGCATCCTACTTTTGTGTTTTACATTTTCGACCCTGTAACTTAACATTCGTTAGCTTTTTAACAGGTCTTGATATTTCATGTCATGTTACATACCAGGGGTACGAAATTGGGGTGTGTCTACACCGCCTCGGTCGTAGACAATGCAATAATGGCCTAAAGCATAGCTCTCGAACATATAGGTCCACCTGCTAGGGTAAACACATAACCTATGGTAGATCTCCTATGATCATTATCGTTTGCATAATCTAAATCAACATACCCTACGACTGAAAGCCCCACACTCTGCCTCTCAAGCATAATACCATAGTCCACAGTGCCCTTCAAATATCGAAAATCCACTTGGCGCCTCCCATATTGTGCATGCGGATTAGCCATATACTTACCACGATTGCTGTGCCAAATACGGTCTAAGTGCGTACCATACAAGCATACATGAGACATCCCACTACTTTAACATGTGTTGAGTTTCTTCAATCAGTAGTTGGGGAATCCGAGGTGGAGATAAAGCCAAGTGATTAAGCCATGGTGTTGACATGCTTGGTTTGCATCTCCCATGTTAAACCTCTCTAACACCTTCTCAACATAGTCATCTTGAAACAACCACAATATTCTAGATTTTCTGTCTCGACGAATCTCCATACCAAGAATCTTCTTGCAGCCCCCAAATCCTTGATGTCAAATTCCTTACTTATCATAGCCGGCTTGGGAACTGGCCTGTTGCCTAGTTAATCGATCCATCCCATTCTCAACAAGTACCAAAGAAAAAGACAATGAATTTTGTCAATGACTTGACTCACGAGAGAAAGAATAAGGAGGAATCCTTATCCACCCCTACCTGGCTTATATTATCTAGATTTCTGGCGGTCGAATTTGCAAACAAGCTTCCAATGTGACAATTTATTTTCTTCTCCATCGCCCCTTTTGATCTAGGTACAAAACATCAGAGTAAACCATCTTGTAAACAAGAGAAAGAAAGAAGATCAAGCAGGGAGCAGCATATGGGTGGGTGTTTTTGGAATTTCCAGGATAAAATTGTGTTTATCTTGTTGTGTTTTGAGAAAAGATTGGAATTGAAGAGTTTAAAACGTTAGTGTGTTTAAAAAAACTAAGGTTTCTAAATGTAACAGTGAAACATGTCTGTTGTTAAAACGCTAGCAAACCGCAACGTTTGGTGGCTAAAACACTTGACCAAACAAGCTCTAATACATAATCAAACATGTTTAATAGTTGCATAAGCATAGTGCCACGTTTAATACATCAATTCATGAAGTATAATACTTGAGGATTATGTATTGACGGAGTACGAAGAAGAAGGGGAAGAGATGCAGATAAAAACAGTTTGAATCATGATGTATTGACTTGGGATTGCGATGCATCCCTATGAAACGGAAATAATAGTTACACAATTTTTGAATCATTCATTGCGATTCAAAATCATGTCTCGCAATACACATAATCATGCATCACGATGCATGAACTGATGCTTTTGTGCACACGTGTTCGCTTTATTAAGTATATCCTCGTCCTTTCGCACCAAAAATGTCCATTTCATTTAAAAAAAAAAACATAAAGGCTTAAGCTGATGATTTTTTTTCAAAAAGGACTCACATGAATTTCACCCTAATATTTTAAATTTCTATTGGGTTCTTAACTTCTTAATTTCTTATGGAGCATTTGGCCAACACACTTATATTATGAAGAGCTTAGTAAAATATTTTCTCATTACCCGAAAAAAAGAAGAAGCAAATAGGATAAATTGCTGGTCGGTCTACTTTACTAAATTTTAACATGTTTATTACCTCTTTTTTTTAATTAATCACATAAGTTCACTTTCTCGGTCCGAAAACGGATAAACAGCGTTTTCATGTCTCTCTGTATCTCTCACGTAGATACACATACCTCCTTGGAGATGTTGGAGTCTGATTCAATCTCTCCTCTCAGAGCTTTCGAAATTTAAGGGGTAGTGGCCGTTCAGATCTATTCTACATTACATTAGTCAAAGAACTCCTTTCTTCAATATGAATCTGATAGCCCCAGCGAAGGATATAAACAGAAAGAGGTGTTGTTAAGGCCTTGTCAGCAAGCAAAAGGTCCTTCAGGTCTTCCAGGAAATCACCGAACTCGCCACATTTGTTGCCTTGATACTTGAAGCCTTGTGCAAGCAGTGGAGTCCATGAGTACCTTGATATTCTCCATGATGTTTTCAAGAGGGTTCTCTGGGAACTGAATTTGAGAATACACTAGGTGATAAAATCATATTAGTAATATTTTTAAGATACAAAACTAAATCTACATACACAATTTGAAATTGCGATGCAACTTTTAGAATTTGAATTCAAATCCAAATTGTGCTTCGATTTTGTTTCAGGATCCAACTATTGGAATTGCAATCCATCAATTTGGATTTAAAATACAAAAGTCAATCTCGATGCACAATTTGGATTTTAGGAGGCCCAAATTGGATTTGTGATGCATAAACTAGATTCCCAATGCGGAAAATCTCGATGCTTTGGATTTGTGATGCCCAAATTGGATTCCCGATGTTGAAACTGGATTTCCGATGTAGAAAATGTAGAGAGGTGGTTTTTGGAAGATAAAAATACTTTTGAATCTCCAACTCTAATCTAGACGACTTAAGCTTCGACCTTTTCACCTGCCTCTACATTCTGATATGTTCACTAGCTGATGATCTTGATTCGCTTTCCTCCATCAAATAACTAACATCATTATGATTATCATATATATATATATATATATATATATATATATACACACACATATACATATTTAAGGAATTGCTCAAATTCAAGGATATTAGTACTGGAAATTGGATGCATAAAATTCTGATGCACATTTTTGGATTTGCGATGAACAATTTGAATATAAAATACAAAAGTAAATCCGAATGCATAATTTTGGATTTGCAATGCACAAACTGGATTCTCGATGCAGCACGTCTAATCTATTTTCATTAAGGGTATCGTTTTTCTCCCCAATATTACTTTTTACTTGCTTAAAAGAAAAATGTAGAGTTTAGTTGTTAAATTATCATTGTACGGGACCGGCCCCGTTATCAGACAAGGAAATAAGTTGTTGAAACATATAGTCCATGTGCTCAATTTACGAAATTTAATGGAATAATTGCAGGCCGGTATCTTCTGGAGAAAACGTAACCACTCAACTACCTTATTAAAAAAAAAACCGCAAAAGTGTTTTTTCATTACATTTTTCATAAAATACCCGTACCCACTTGCTACTTTGTTTGCCTTCTTCCATGTTCATTTTACCCCCTCCTCTCTCTCTCTCTCTCTCTCTCTCTCTCTCTCTTCATTCTCTCTCTCTCTTCTTTTCCCTCCTCTTCTAAGATCTATTGTCATTTCAGAAGCTGTCGAAAGAAAATTGCATCGAAGGAACAAACCTGCTAAAAGTAGAATTTTGAGTTTTGAGTAAACCCAGACGATTAAATCCATCCAAGAAAGTCACAATTCCATGTACATTACCGTAAGATGTTGAGGGTTCTAAAATCTTTAGGAAGAAAATGGAGATTAAGGGCTTGTTTGGTAGTCGGACAAGGATAAGCAGTATTATTAATCCCAGTACTATTAGTGCCCTCGCTATTTAATACTCACTTGTATATCGGGGGTAGTTTTGAGATTACAAATGTTAATCCCAATTTTTTTTAGTGAGGGCGCTAATAATACCACCCTCCCCCTTGGTATTAATAGTGAGGGGATAATGACTTTATCCGGATAACTCGTGCTATTAGTCCCTACCACCTATTGTGTACCAAACATCAGACAACTCGGTTTATTAATCCTATCCGGCCTTAATCCTGGCTACCAAACGACACCTAAGGGTATTAGTTGTCAGTTTTGAAACTAATGCACTAGTAGAAATAAAAAAGTTGAGGAAGAATCCGCCGGCATCGTATAACTTTTGTTTCCGGATGAACCACGTGACCCGCAATATGTCTTTGTTTTAGGGCTAAAAAACGTTGTTTAAGCACTGTTTTGGGGTTCGAAAGTTTTTTCGATGCCCAATTTTTGTATTCCGATGCCCAGATTTGAGCTGAGATTTTTGCATTTCGTTGCTTAAATTTTGACATATTTCAATTAACCACGGCGATTCCCAAATTTGGGCAGTGGTTTTTGAATTTCAATGCCCAAATTTTGACATATTTCAATTAAGTATTGTGATGCCCAAATTTTTCATTCTGATGCTAAAATTTAGGCAGTGGCTTTTTGAATTTTGATGGCCAAAATTTTGACAGATTTCAATTGTGCATTGTGATACCCAATATTTTCATTCTGATGCCTAAATTTGGGCAGTGGCTTTTGAATTTCGATACCCAAATTTTGACAGATTTGAATTGTGCATTACGATACCCAATGTTTTCATTCTGATGCCCAAATTTGGGCAGTGACTTTTTAATTTTAATACCCAAATTTTGACAGATTTCAATTGTGTTGCGATGCCCGATGTTTTCATTCCGATGTTCAAATTTAGGCAATAGTTTTGTCTGTATACGCCTTTCGTTTATTAAAGCTATTTTCATCATTTTATTCTCAAAAGTGTAATTTACCATTTGAAAACAAATATATGAGACTTCTCACAGGGGACCGGTTCGGTTATCACCCAAATTTAATTGGGCAAATTTCAAGTGGGTACAATTTTAGAAACATGTTTTCATCTAGGTCCATCAATTTTTTGGACATTTCATATAACTACAAATTGGTTGCCAAATGACCAAAATGTCATTGATGAAGACAAATCTCATCCAATAATGCTGATGCCAAAGCCAGACATCAGAAGATTCAGAACTGTTTAGACAATTTTTTCAAGACCAAAAAAAATCCAAAAATGCTGATGTCAAATTTAGGTATCAGAACTGTTTAGACAAAAAAAATCCAAAAATGCTGATGCCAAATCGAGGCATCAGACCTGTTTAGACCAAAAAAATTCCAATAATGCTGATGCCAAATCCAGGCATCAGAACTGTTTAAATAATTTTTTCAAGACAAAAAATAATTCAAAAATGCTGATGCCTACAACTTTTTCAACTAGGCATCATGTTGCTGATGCCTATAGTTGTTCCTTCTTCACGCACAGTTTTTTCAACCATGCATCAGGTTGCTGATGCTAAAAATGCTGATGTCTACAGTTGTTCCTCCTTCACGCACAAGTTTTTCAACCAGGCATCAAGTTGCTGATGTCAAAAATGCTGATGCCTACGATCAGGGGCGGCTAGTTCACTGACAAACAAACTCCCTGTACATCTTCCCCTATCAAGACACTCTGATCTCACAGGTTTACCTTAAAGAGGTTCCTTCTTAATTCTTTTTTCCAAAGATTTTGGGCAAACTGGATTATTAATCCCAAGCACGCAATAACTACTCCATAGCCAAATTCATTCAACCATTGGGGTCGGAGACTGGTAGATCTGGAGCCGGGTGAATCTGGGTGAAGGACGACCGGAGATGACGACACCCGGCGAAGTCGAGCTCACTGCTACTGTGCGATGTAGAAGGGGGATGAAGCTTGGCCAGACATCACTGGGTTGGAGGCGAAGGTGAAGAAGACGTTGGGCAGTTGTGAGACGAAGAGAAGGGTTGATGTTGGGAGCTGGGTGATGAAGACGACGGTTGAACTGATACGTAAATGGCGGCTGGGAGTGGAGGATTTGGGCGAAGGAGAGAGATGGTGAGCGGGAGAGGGAATGGAGATGGTTTCAAAAATCTTCATCTCCATAGTTAAAGTTTGAAGCTTTATGATGGGTCATTTTACAACGGCGATTATGCGACACAAAGAGCGATGATGTACTTTCACCCAAAAAATGTACTTAAAATATATGTCTAAAAAATGACTGAATTGATTTGAAAACATGCTTTAAAAGATGTACCGGCTTGTAATTTTTTTCAATTTAATTGTACTTGGGCTATTTATTTAATTATAACAATTGACTTTTGGGCTTTCTTATTTTAAAATTGCTTTTGGGCTTTTACTATTTTCCTTTGGTTTGTGCACTGCCCTTTCTGTCAATTAGGCATATATAATATTCATGAACAAAACAAGAAGCTAAGTAATTCATTGGCTTAGTTGAGCTCGTTGTCTTGTCGTTGCCTTCAACAATTCATATCTTAAGTTTGATACCTTCCTCCCTCCACTCACATACCAACTACTTGATCTGTAACTATCGCTCTTAGCGATCATAGAGGCTGCTCTAGCTTGACAATAAAATGAAATGGAGTAGATCATGGATCTTTATTCGTAAAACGGAGCCTCATTCTCTCACAACTCCGCCCATCAACACACGATGAGTCAAAAAAGGAGAATTCGTCTTACAAAAAATATCTATAAAACCGTCTTACCTAAATTTTTGTTAATGGAATAACCAAATCATGAAATAAAATGGTATAATCGACTCAACCCGGTCCTTGGACTAAGGGAAACTTTAACGGATTTGGATAACGAGAACTAATTGAGTTTGGCTCGTTGAGACTTAAAACTCATGCTGGGTATGCACAGCCTTGCATACAACTAATAAAGATTTTAGAGTGACACATCTTACAAGTTAATTAATTTTGAAATAGATTCAAAATCTTTAAGATGGTATTAGAGCAGACTCTCCACATGAATAAACACAACCGCCACATTGGTGTCCATGCACCACTTGAACCAATGAGTTCACCTAAAGAGTTCATATTGTAGGCTTCTAATCAAGCTACACATGAACCAACTTCAAAACACGTTTACAAAAATTGCCAATAGGTACCTTGCGTTAACCCTTAATTTTGATACCCCTTTATTCAATTCAAAGAGTCTACTAATCACTTTTCTCTCTTACTATAAAAATCAAGTTTGTTTCTTACAATTTAACTGATAGGCAAAAATAACTATTCACCAAATAAACTACCCACCATTTAATTAAGGGCAAAATAAGTAAATTTACCATGACAAAAAGTAATATTTGGACAAAAATAGCTCTAACTATAATAAATCACTCACTATTAATTAACGTTAAACAAGTAAATTTGTCATGTCCTAATTAATTACATGAATAATTAAGTAATAATTTGATCCATTGACTTGTACCTATTTTAAAGTTAGATCATACATTATTGAATTCTATCCATTTCGTCTTGTATTTTGATTTTGTTATCATTTTTCCCCTCCTACCATTATCGTTGCAAATATCGTCCAATATATTCTAAAATGACAAAAATACATTTACTCAAAAGACTAGAACTTTATTCGAAACAAAAACAATATTTGAAACTAAAAAATAATATAGTTTTATTTATTTATTTCTTAAATATATATATTCGGGAAAGACATTATTAAATGTATATAGAAAATTATAACTATAATTGATCACGCAAAAAGTGTGGTGATCCTGTCTTTTAGTCCACGTGTGAGCGAGGATGATGTGACAGCTTCTTGTTCGTCCTTTTTGTTTGACCTGCACAAAGTAAACAATAAACTCCGTTAAGGTGTCGGGGTGGCCCGACTATAACCCTCCGGCGTAAGAGTCAGTTTTCCGGTGGGGAATTGGTAATAAATAGGCCGTGATAATTGTTTGATCTGAAGCTGTGATAAGAGGGTTATGATATTGCTGAAATTACTTACTTTGCCCTGAATGTGGGTTCTCATATTTATACTTGAAGTTTTTGGCGACGTGGCAGCTAGTAATTGGGGAGCACAAAGCGGCTGATATTAAATGCGTTGAGGGTATTCGTCAGGAATTAGTGAACTGTGCCTTTGTCAGAGAGTTGGTAATGGCGTGCAGCGGTTTTCTCGGGCCTAGGGAAATGGTTTTGTCAGGGTGGTGATTGGTCTGAAGCCGAGGTCGAGCGGTTCTTATAGCGAACGCTTTTATTATTTGTCGAGGCTGAGGATAACGAATAATGATTTGGTGGCGAGGCCGAGGGTGCCCATGGTCTTTGAGGCCAGTCGTGGCTGGGCTTCGTCATAGTGCCGAGGGTCATGATGCCGAGGATGACGTGATTTTATCTTAGGGGTGAGTGGTCTTGTCGTCGCTAGTGGTGACTTTGCAGGTAGGACCCGCTTTATGCCGAGGGTTGGGTCTTTGGTATGCCGAGGGTCAATCCCTCGGTTTAATCCTTTCGGTGGCCCCCTACTTTTTGGCTGCTCGACGCCGAGAAGGTAAAAAGTAATATCGTTGCTCGATAGTTGGAGGTCGGCGTTTTATGTTTCTGGCCGAGGATGGCTTGCGGGTTTCTATTTTCGAGGTTGATGCCGAGCATTTATGTCCGTCCGGTCAAGACGTTTCGTCTTTTCAGTCTTTTCAGGCTGTCAGTTCATTAAATGAAATTTTCTGGCGGTTTCTCGGTTTTCGTAAAATGGGCGGCTTTTCGAATTTCGAAAAGTTTTTAATACCGCCTTTTTTCGTGTCTTGGGTCCAGAGAAAACGATGACGTGGCAAATTTTGGGCGCGTTCTGGAAAAAACACGCGGGTCGGCCCGACGAATTTTCGAGGCCCCGGTTCAAAACGATGTCGTTATAGGGGGGGTATAAGAACCTTCTTTTTCATTTTTTACTGTTTACCTTTCTCATTCTCGCTCTCTACCATATTTCCTTAACGTTTTTTAGGCGATTTCTGGCAGCATTCCGGCTTGCTTCCATCCCGTTATATCCTTGTTTATCTGCAACTCGTAAGTGTTTTTTCTTTTTCTCCCACGTTTTCCTCCCATTTGGGTGGTTTCCACGGTGATTTCCGTGTTTTTTCGACTGGTTTACAGGGTTTGGGGTCTTCATTTTCTGGGTTTTAACTATTCCGGCGACTCTCTTCTTTTTTCAGGCGTATTTCTACTTTAACGGTAGATTTCTCAGGCGATCTTCCAGTTTGTCTTCATTTGGTACGGTTTCTTTCCCTTTCCTTTGATTTTTTTAGCAAAGTATGTCTCGTAGGAACCCTTTTCCGATTTCTTCATCCTCCTCGTCTTCCAGCAGTTCCTCTATGGAACTGATAGATTACTGGAACCGGTTGATTAGAATACCCCTGTCAGTTAGGAGTCCTCCCCTTCCTCTTCCTAGCAATGTGGCCGAGGCTCCTGCCTCGGCCGAGAACGTTCCGAGTGAGTCTCCCGTGGCCGAGGATCTTTCTCGTGCCCTTGTACCCTTTCAGGGCGCAGCCCGACCTTTAGCCGAGGTTTCGGCCAGTTCTGATACCGAGGATGTGGATCTCGGCGGTTTTGAGAGTGGTAACCCATGTGACGAGGAGGCCGAGTCTATGCCACGCGGCCCTGCTTGGAGGGGTGTTGAGGTTAGGGTTTGTTTGGCCGAGTAGATTGTGGTGGACACGATGGTTTATAGGGAGACGACCGTGGGTCCTCTGAGCTTGGAGAGTTCTGGACCATGTTAGATTTCTTCAGTGGATTCGGATGCCGAGAGCCCATTCCTTGAGTCAGTTTTTGGGAAGTCTCCTCGCGGGGGTCCCATGTATAGGCAATGCGGGGATAGGTGGGTGGCGGTTACTCCTCGGCAAGCGAGGTTCCTCCTCGATAGTTATAGGGTGAAGGTCAGCCCGCACTGGAAGTTCGGCGACGATGTTTTTTCTGCCCCGGACTATCCATCTGCGGCCTTATGTTTGGCGAGACAATGCGATCTCGTTTTGGCGAGGCAATGGGCCTCGTTTTGGCGAGGCAATGCGGCCTCGTTTTTGGCGAGACAATGCGATCTCGTTTTTGGCGAGACAATGCGATCTCGTTTTGGCGAGACAATGCGATCTCGTTTTGGCGAGGCAATGCGGCCTCGTTTTTGGCGAGACAATGCGATCTCGAAAATTTCCCTTTCATATAAAAAGATTACAAATCATTGATAATATCTTTTCAAGTGATCTGAATGCCAAGGGTTTTTCAGAGGAGTTCCGTCTGGTTTCGCGAGCCTGTAGGTTCTGCTTTCGAATCTTTGTCTACGTGATTTTGTACGGTCCTTCCCAATTGGGAGAAAGCTTGTTTCTTCCCGGCTTGTTACTGTTACTTCGATTTTCTCGACACCATATCGCCGATCGAGAATAATGCGAGATTCACCCTTTTGTCATGATGGGCTTTGGCGAGCTTTTGTAGTTGATTGCTTTCATCCGTGTTTCGAGCCTTCTTTCTTCAAGGTAGTCAAGGTCCAGAGTCCTTGATTCTGTGTTCGCCTCTTCATTGAAATGGATGACTCTTGCAGTGGGGAGAGCCATTTCAACCGGGGCCATGGCCTCGGTTCCATATGTCAAGGAGAAAGGCGTTTCCTCGGTTGAGCCTCGGCGAGGCGTTCGGATTGCCAGCCAAGGCAGGCAGGAAGCTCCTCGAGCCAAGCATTTCTTGTCATCTAACCTTCTTTTCAAGGCATGAAGTATTTGCTTGTTTAGGCCTGCTTGGCAGCGTTTCCAGGGTGTGCTACCGGGACTTCGATGCCAATTCCTCTTTCCTCATGGCGGCGAGTGAATCGTTTGGCGTGTGTGAGTGATGCGATACAATGGCTCTTGGTAATCCGTATCTGCGAGAGGACATTATCTCGAATGAAGTCGATGGCCCTTTGTTCGGTGATGCTTGCTAAGGGTTTGGCCTCGATCCATTTAGTGAAGTAGTCTCTGCCACTATCACAAACTTGTTCTTCCACTTTGGCGAGGGAATGGCCCGATTAGGTCCGGTCCCCACATTTGAAGCCATCTTTGCGATTAGGTGTTTGAGGTGCAGGGTAATCTTGGAATATTTGTGAATCTTTGACACTTGTCGCATTTTTTGGCATATGCCTCGGCGTCCTTTCTCAACGTCGGCCAATAATATCCGTGAAAAATGACCTATCGGCCAAAGTTCGAGCCCACGGATGGCTACCACACACCCTCCATATACCTCGGCTAGTAATCCTTGTGTGATTTACGGTCGAGCATCTTAGAGAGGCTTTGTGAAGGATCGTGCGTATGAATGCGTCCCCGATTAAAGCGTATCTAGCCGACCTTCTTGCCATTGCCCATCCTTGTTCTCGTCGTCGAGTAGTGTCCCGGCGATGTACTTTTTGATGTCATCGATCCGACACTCATCGCTTTGTTCGGCATCAATACCCTTTCTTTATCAATGGACGGCGTGTCCAAGATTTCAATCCATGTTTCTGGGTGGAGCTCGCTGGGCTCACTAGTGGCCATTTTTGAGAGGTAGTCTGCCCTTGTGTTTTCCTCCCTTCCAATTTGTTCCAACTCCAAGTATTCAAATTGTACGAGGACACCCTCGGCTAGTTCTCGGTACTTGTCGAGGGTTGGGTGGTTTACCCATACTCCCAGAGATCGCTACGGCAGTGGGAGTCGGCGAAGATCAAGATTTGAGTGGCCCTATCTCGGCGGCATTTCGGCCTTATCGAGGCTTCGTACTCGGCGGCGTTGTTCGATCTTTGGGAAATTGGTTTCAGGCCTTGCGATTTCAGTTCCATGCAGTGTTATGAGGAGAATGCCCGCTCGGTTGCCATTTTCTTTGGATGATCCATCTACGAACAATGTCGAGTGAGGTGGTCGCGTTTTGCGAGGACACTCTTGCACGGGCACTTGCTCGCTTGTGGAAGGTCCTTGATCTGGCGCATTAATTTCTCCTTAGAGGTGAAGGAGGTTTCGGCAATGAAATCAGCCAAGATTTGAGCTCTGATGGTTTTTCTTGGAAGATAAACAATTGCGTACTCCGTCAATTCGATGGCCCACTTCATCATTCTTCCAGCAACATCAGGCTTGTGTAATATCCTTCGCGAGGCAAGTCGGTATAAACCCCGATTTCATGGGCTTTGAAATACGGCTTGGTTTTTCGCCGTTATCATTAGCGCGAGAATCACCTTCTCGATAAGCATGTACCTCGTCTACTTCGGTGAGTGCATGTGATACGTAGTAGATGGGTTTACGAAGTCCTCCTTCCTCTACGACTTAGATGCTATGGGCGTGTCGTTCTAGAGAGATAGACAAAAGTCTTTCTCTGGTGTGGGGCGGCTTAGCAAGGTAAGTAAGCTGAGGTATTTTGAGCTCGTCAAGCGAGGAGGTCGCATTCTCGGTCCCATGTGAATTTTTCGCTCCTCTTAGGATCTTGAAGAAGGGGAGGCTTTTTTCAGCTGATTTCGAGATGAACCTTCCCAAGGCTACTATTCTTCCATTCAGCTGTTGAACTTGCTTGATGCATATTGGGACCTTCATCTCGGCAAGTGCTTTTATTTTCTCGAGGATTTGCCTCAATGCCGCTCGTTCACCATGTACCCCAAAACTTCCCCAGTTCAGAAGGCTCACACTTAGCGGGATTGAGCTTCATTTTGTTCTTTACGAGGTTTGCGAAGGTTTCTCTAAGGTCGTCTATGTGGCTGTTTCCTTCGTTTTAATCACCATATCATCTATGTAGGCCTCCACATTCCTCCCCAAGCGATTCTTAGAAGACTTTGTTCACCATTATTTGGTAGGTCGCCCTGCGTTCTTTAGGTAGAAACGGCATCATATTGTAACAATAGAGTCGCTGCCGCTCGGAAGCGGTATTCCCTTGGTCGTCTTTCCACATCTGATTTGATGGTACCCAGGTAGGCGTCCAGAAGCTTAAAATTTTGTATCAGAGATAGAATCGACCGGTTGATCTATCCTCGGTAGTGATACCGAGTCCGCCGGGCATGCTTCATTCAGGTTGGTGAAGTCCACGCACATCCTCCATTTCCCGTTATTCTTCTTGACCATCACGACATTTGCAATCCACGTTGGATAGTGGATTTCCCTTATGATCTCGGCCCGAAGAAGTTTGGCTATTTCCTCCTTAATTGCCTCTTGTTTTTCAGGAGAGAAATACCTCGGCCTATTTGGATAGGTACAATCTTTGGATCGACACTTAATCGGTGTCTTGCTACATCCTCGACAATGCCTTCCATATCCTCGGCTTGACATGCAAACACATCGGTGTTCTCTCTTAAGAACTTCGATTATGGCTCTCCTTTAGGTAAGCGCGCAATTTCCATTCCACCTTTATTTTTAAGTCGGGGTAGTTGAAGTTTATGATAACTTCTTCTACATCCTCCATAGAATTTGTATGATTGGATGGTCTCGAACATCGAGGCTTTCGATTTCAGTTTTCTCGGTATCGTCACTCGACGTTCCCTCTTCCAGATGCGGGCCAACTTCCTTGGTTTGCATTAATTGCTATGGGGTGGAGCTCTCCCCATCGAGCCCTCGGGCTCGTTTGGCGACCTGTTCATCTTCTTTTTCCACGGCCTCCTCTGGCCTTTTCAATCTTCTCTCCACCTCTTTCTTCTCATTGATGAGGTACTCTAAGGTAATACGAGCATCATTTCTAAGGACCCCTACCGAGCGAGGTCATGTACTTCACCGTGATGGGCCATTGAGGCTACCATTCGAATTTGGCACGGGAGGGTGCGGGATGGCGTTGTATGGGGAGGAGATCAGGGCGAGAAAGTGACTTCCTCGCTTCTAGTGGTGTCTCCTTCGCCGAGGCTGACTTTGAGTGCCACGGTTCCCTTGGCCGTGACCTTGTGGCCTGTGAAGCCCTCCAGTTGGACTCGGCTCGGAGTAAGGTGGGTATCGCCGAGCCCTAGTGCCAGAAAGCACTTATAATACAACACATCTCTTCCCGCCCCTGTATCTATCAAAACCCGTTTAACTAGAGGCATTTGTGAATGCCGATTTGCGAGTTAACGGGTTTCGGCAGCATAATCATTGACCGCCGGCTCGGTATCCACGAATATCATCTCGTGCTCAACCATCCCATCCATGATGTTTTCCGTAGAAACATTCGAGGCGGTTTATGGCATTCTTTAGCGTGTGATGCTCGGGTTTCTTCAGGATGGTATTTACCTTTGGCCGGTTGTCGGTACTTTGTTTCTCGCCCCAGGAGCCACGGTCGAGGCGCGAATGTGGACCTCTCTCACCACAAACCTTCTATCTCCCTCGTTTATCACCCTCTGTATTGCTCTTTTGAGCTGTATGCATTCCTCCGTAATATGGCCGATCTCGTTATGGAAACCGCACCTTTTTCGTGGATTTCGTCCCTCTACAGGTGACCTCATGGGGAATGGTGGGCGTATCTTGTTTTCTCTCGGAAGCGTCCATTATGTGTTCCTAGATTCATTGAGGGGGTGAAGTCTTCCAATTCGAAGTCTCGTCTTGGCCCCCGATCTCGCTTGAGTGAATTTAGGGCTTCTTTCATCCTCCCTTCTTTTCGCCAGAGTTGGCATCCTCTTTAGAGCTTTCCCTTGCTCTTTCCCACTCGGCGTCAGTGCGGAAGGGGCGTGACCGCTCGTGAGCTTTGTAGTGGTGGGGGTTGCTCGCCCGTCAGCCGAGCCACCCTTTGGCATCAAGAACATCTTGCCGGTGTGTCCTTTGGTCGCATGAGGAGCTCGTTCGGCGGTTCACTCGTACAGCTGCTCGAAACACATCCTTACGGAGGTGTCGGGAATATACGGGATTTGGTCCGGGACCTCTTTGAAGTGTGCCATGTATGCGATGCGGTTTCTCCAATCTCTTGTTTAACGCTACAGTGCTGTCTCGCTTTTTTGGGAGAGCACTGCCGAAGCGAACTTTTTTCAAAAATGCCCCTTTAAAGTCATCCCAGCGGTGATAGAGTCGGTGCTAACCCGTTGTACCAACTGTTGAGCACCTTTTAGGGTCGGCGAACACCAAGCACCAAATGTCGTCGATCAGTTCACGATGATCATTTTCAACTCGAACCCGACACGTGGTCGGGGCGTCGTGTTACCGATGTAGTCCTCAAAGTGAGGATCTTTACTTTCGAAGGCACTTCCACCTCCCTTATTTGCTTAATGAATGGTCTTCCAATTTTTTTGATGGCCGAGTTTATTCAGAGCTCTGTAGAGCCTCAATTTCTCCATCCATGCCACTGATCTCGGCATCGTCATTGGCTTTGTCACCTGTGCAGAGCCTAAGGCTTGAGTGGGGATGCAGTTAGCCCTATTTACACTGTGGTACCTCGGGCTCTTCCTCGGCCATGTTTCTCATTGGGGACCCCAGGCGAGCCTTTTTTGCTAGTTGGTGAGGTGGATGTCGAGACCGGGAGGGGGCTTTGTCGGTCGAGGACTGAGCGTTGGGCCGAGACTCTCCTTCCTCACTTTGGGCTTGACAATTATCCGTACCGGGGGGAAATCTTAGGCGAGAATGGACACTTGTCTTAGATCCCTCGCCGGCTACCCTCGGTCCCAGTCTTGATTTGACGTTGGTGGTAAACTTTGCCTTTTTGGCTTTCATGGTTCCCACCCTCTGCCAAACTGAGTTGGATTGCGTCGGGGTGCTTTGCACGTTGATGGGCTCTGGGGCCCGGGCTTTCTGCCTTAGCTCGTGCATTTTGGTCTCGGCTTCCTGTATTTTTTGTGCATAAGGCCTTTTGGTGCTCCCAGTACGCGTATTCCTGCTCGGCCTCTTCTCGAATCGTGGGCTTATTTGCTTTGCCGCGAGGTTCCTCCTCGTTGGCCCTGGAAGACTCGACCCCTCGGGGGTCGGCGTCAGCGTCTCTATTTTTGTTCGAGAGCCATTTGTTCAGAGCAATCCTTCTTTGGTCCCTGGCCGACACCTCGGGTAGCGAGGCACCGGAGTTCCCCCCTACGTCTCTTACCGTACTGTGCTCGGCGTGCTCCTTTTCTGGGTGGGTGGATGCAGCGGGGGTCACATTTTTTGATGCTTGCTTTTTGGATTTCACCATCCTTTCTCGTCTGTGGACGTTGTGGCTAAGGAAAGTCGTTTCCCGGCAACGGAACCAAACTGATCACGCAAAAAGTGTGGTGATCCTGTCTTTTAGTCCACGTGTGAGCGAGGATGATGTGATAGCTTCTTGTTCGTCCTTTTTGTTTGACCTGCACAAAGTAAACAATAAACTCCGTTAAGGTGTCGGGGTGGCCCGACTATAACCCTCCGGCGTAAGAGTTAGTTTTCCGGTGGGGAATTGGTAATAAATAGGCCGTGATAATTGTTTGATCTGAAGCTTTGATAAGAGAGTTATGATATTGCTGAAATTACTTACTTTGCCCTGAATGTGGGTTCTCATATTTATACTTGAAGTTTTTGGCGACGTGGCAGCTAGTAATTGGGGAGCACAAAGCGGCTGATATTAAATGCGTTGAGGGTATTCGTCAGGAATGAGTGAACTGTGCCTTTGTCAGAGAGTTGGTAATGGCGTGCAGCGGTTTTCTCGGGCCTAGGGAAATGGTTTTGTCAGGGTGGTGATTGGTCTGAAGCCGAGGTCGAGCGGTTCTTATAGCGAACGCTTTTATTATTTGTCGAGGCTGAGGATAACGAAGAATGATTTGGTGGCGAGGCCGAGGGTGCCCGTGGTCTTTGAGGCCAGTCGTGGCTGGGCTTCGTCATAGTGCCGAGGGTCATGATGCCGAGGATGACGTGATTTTATCTTAGGGGTGAGTGGTCTTGTCGTCGCTAGTGGTGACTCTGCAGGTAGGACCCGCTTTATGCCGAGGGTCAATCCCTCGGTTTAATCCTTTCAATAATAATAGATTTGTTGGTGAGTATCAAATTATTAAGCAAATTTGTAGCGTGTTTAGTTATTATCCATGAATTAGCTAAGAGAAATGAGTTAAGAAAATGTGTCATAATGTCAAGAAGATGAAGAAAATGAAGAACCAATTGATGAATCTATGCGTTTTGTTAGAAAATAATGCTAAAATCTATTGTTTACTTCTTTAAAATTTCAGAACTACTACACTTGACTTTTAAAACTATCCTTTGGTTCCTAACTTATAGATATTACAAACAAAACCAATGTTAGTAATCACAAATTACTGGACTCAAAATATTTTACTCATTTTCATCACTGGGTTCCAAACCTCTAACATTTTTTGTCTTAAGTTGATTACTCATCTTCATCGGACTCGAGGTACGTAGTTACATGTGAGAATCTATATATTTCCTCCTCTAGCTATCGACTTAATTTCTTTCTTCTACCGCAACTCTCCTTTTATTGAAATAAGTTGTCACCAACCGACATCCTTTTAAGTAGTCTCATCCTAAAATTAGATTTTCTCCTTACTTAGTAATTTGAACAAAAAGTGGATTGGAACTAAGAAATGAGAGATGTTTAAAGAAATAAGTTCGACTAAACGAAAGCTAAAGATATTTTATGTCTCCATTAAGCAAGGCGATGTGAGTTTGTTTCTTGGTGATGGTGGTATTAGGGGCGGTGATGACGATGATTGTAGGGATGACAATGGTGGTTTAGATGAAATACAATATTGTGAAGATTTCCAAATCATCAAATTTGCAAAGATCCAAATGGGTTTCAGTTTCAATTTGAAAATTTTAAAAATTGAATCTGAGTTTGTAAAAAGTGAAGTTTAAGGTTGTGGTGGTGGTGTGTCCATAAATGATGGCTTTTACAAATAGGTTACTTTGAAGGTAGGAGTAAGAAATTAGAAAATCAAATCAAATCAAAAATTAACTTTTGTGCTAATAGTGAAATTTGAGGTGGTAGTGGTGGTGACTCTATGAATGATGAGGTTGATGGAAGAAAGTGAATGATAAAATAATAAATTGAATAAAATCTAAATTTCATTTTTTTTGAGTAATGCATTTTTTGTGCCTTTGAATGTAAAATGAGACAAAGTATAACTATTGAAATAATTATTTATTGTTTTAATTAAAAATATTTTAAATATCAAATGACAACCTAAATGGTGAAAATATAATCAAATCTCACTTTGGGTCACAAGTAAAATATGATCAAAATAATCCTAACATGTATGATTTTCCATTATTGTTTTTAACACCCATGAACGGTGAAGGATAAAGTCGGATAAATATAAAAATTGTGTATAAAAGTAAGACATCATAGGTTGGGAAAGACATTATTAGATGTATATGAAAAAATGTAATTATAATAATACATTTGTTGGTGAGTATCAAGATATTAGGCACTTCTGTAGTATGTTTAGTAATTACTTGTGAATAACCTAAGAAATTGCGTAAAGGCAAGGTGATATAATGTCAAGAAGATTAAAAAAAAATGGAAAACTTCATTGACAAATCTTTGCGTTTTGTTAAAGAATAACGCTAGAATTTATAAGAGATGCGTTTGACGAAAGCAATCTGATTTAATGGAAGTTAAATATATTTTATTTTTTCGTTTTAGCAAGGCAAGGTGAACGTGATTCTTGGTGGTGGTGATACCAATGGTGGCAATTGCAGTGATGCTGGTGGTGGTGGTGGGGGCGATTGTAACCATGAAAGTGGTGGTTTAGGTGAAATACGATATTGTTAGATTTTCAAATCATCAATTTTTCAAATTAATCTTCATATGGTTTGGGTTTCAATCGTCTAATTTGAAAATTCAAAAAATTGAATTTAAGTTTATAAATAGTGAAAATTAAGGTTCAGGTGGTGGTGAGTCTACAAATGATGAGTTTTGCGTATATGTTAATTTGAACAAAGGAGTACGAAATTAAAGAAAGAAATAAAATAAAATAAAATAAAATAATTAATTTTTGGGTTAATGATGTTATTTGAGGTGGTAGTGGTGGTGGGTCTATGAGAGATGAGGTTGGTGGAAGAAAATGAAGGAAAACAAAATAAATTAAATAACTTCTAAATTTCATTTTTTGAGAGTAATGCATTTTTTTAACTTTAAATTTAAATATAAGACAGGTTATAATTACAACATTGCTAGCCTTACAACTAATTTTGTAACTTTACTTACAACTGCTAAGTCTTGTAAGGATAATATTTTCCTTATAACTATGTCAAATTACAATCCTTCTCCCCCAAAGTATCCACCAAATCGCATAGTGCACCTCAACCTAAGGTTTGTCTCATATGGTATCTGATATTATATTTTTTTTCATATTTTCCACCCTAGCCGCGACAGCAGTTAGAAAAGTCATCTTAAATAACACGTGGTCTTCCACGACGTTAACTCGAGGAAAATATTAGGAATTCGCGGTAAACTTTGTGGTGCTTAAAGTTCAAATGTCAAAATGGAATGGGGTCCACCATTCCATTTTTTCCTACTGAAAGAAAATCTAGAGAAAAGACCAACCATTTTTTTTTTATCTTCACTTCCCACAAGAATTATTAACCCATAACCTGATCTTGATTTTGTCCACTCCCTCAAAATTTTCTCTTAAATTTCTCTCTCTTAACCCAGATGATAGATATGTATCTTTCCATTTCATTGTCACTTTTCTTATCTTGATAATGAAAACAAAGTAAACGAAAAATATGAAGAAAAAAAACTCTTACCCATAGTTACACGTCTCCATCTCCAATTTCATGTATGAAATTGAATCCACGTACCCACCTTCTCTAGTGAAACCCATCCACCACCAAAATCAATCAATTTCTCATCCCTCTTTCATCCTCTTACATGACTTTACCTTTACTTTCTCTCTCCTAATTCTTTAAATAAACCAACATGACCGCCATGATAGCTTCTATGAGGTCAAAATCATCTAAAGTCATAGTTTCTTCAACATCTTCTCAATTTTGATACTTTGTTTTAAACCATATGCATGTCGACCGTATGCCCAATTTTATCCCGCAAAATTGAAGAGTATTTCAATAAAACCCATAATTATTTCTCTTCATTCAAGCCCGCCTCTCTCTTTGATGAATTCGTTGATAAGGTTTTATGGGTTTTCTGTTAATTGCATGTTTTTTCAAGAGTTTTTAGTAAGTATACTCTATAGCCTCTGATTTATACTTTAAGCACGACTTTTGCATGGGAGAGAATGAGGGAGATCGAAGATGGAGCATGGCTAGAATCGAAGGAGGAGGACGCTAGAGCTATGATAGGAGTGACCAGAGTAGGAAGGGTTTGGGTCGTATATGGGGA
>JABEVN020001073.1:0-26480 GCA_013146195.2 Codonopsis lanceolata | reverse complement strand
ATCTCTTACTATAAAAGGGAAGCTTGTTTCAACAATTTAATAGATGGACAAAAATAACCTTCTTCACCAAATAAACCACCCACCATTTAATTAAGAAAAAACAAGTAAATTTACCATGACAACAAATAATGTTTGACAAAATAGCCTCAAATATAATAAATCATCTACCATTAATTAATGTCAAACAAGTAAATTTATCAAAGACTAATTAATTCCATTAATAATCAAATAATAATTTCATCCCTTGACTTGTTCATGTTTTAAAGTTAGGTCCTACGCTTTGAATTCTATTTATTTCGCCTTGTATTTTTACTTCCTTATCGCCCTCCTACCATTATCGTTACAAATGTCGCCCAATATTTTCTAAAATAACAAAATACCCTTACTCGTCCGAGAGACAAAATTTATTTGAAACAAAAAATAATATGATATTACATTCTTAAATAATATGGTTTTACTCAAGAAAAACATTATAGAAGTAAATGAAAAAAATGTTACTATAATAATATATTTGTTAGTGAGTATCAAGATATTAAGCAAAATATGTAGCGCCTTTAGCTATTATCCATGAATAAGCTAAGAGAAGTGTGTTAAGAAAATGTGTCATAATGTCAATAAGATGAAGAAATGAAGAACCAATTGATGAATTCGTGCGCTTTTGTTACAAAAAGAAAGCCAAAATCTACGCTTACTAATTATTTGAATTTTCGACTACTACAAGCAACCTTAAAAACTATCATACCGCTTTAACTTATAAATATTACAAACAAACCACCGTTAGTAAGCACAAATAACTAGGTTTAAAAATATTTTACTCCTTCCCATAACAGGTTCCAAACTCTAACCTCTTTTGGTCTTAACTTGCTTGCTCCTCTTCATAGAACCATGAGTAGTTACGTGTGAGAATCTCTATTCCCCTCCCCGGCTATCAACTTTCTTTTCTTCTACCACAACTCTCCTTTAATTGAAAGAAATTGTCACCAATCAACATCCTTTCAAGTAGCTCCATCCTAAATTAGATTCTCTCCTTACTTAGTAATTTGACACCGAAAGTGTATAGGAGGTAAGAAATGAGACGCGCTCGAGAAAGAAGTCCGACTAATCAATCTAAAGAGATTCTATGTTTCTATTTTAATAAGGCAAGGTGAATGCTTGGTGATGGTGATGGCGGTGCTTACAACGCATGGATGATGGTGTTAGAGGTTGTGGTGATAGTAATTTTGGGATGATGAGTGGATTAGATGAAATACATCGTTGTGAGATTTCCTAATCATCAAATTTTCAAATATCCATATGGGTTTCATTCAATTTGAAAGTTTGAAAATTCAAAAAAATTGAATTTGAGTTTGTAAAAGTGAAATTTAAGGTTGTGGTGGTGGTGTGTCTATCATGATGGGTTTTCCAAATTGGTTACTTGAAGGAAAGAGTAAGAAATTAGAAAAGGAAATAAAATCAATCAAAAAATTAAATTTTGGACTAATGGTAAAATTTAAGGTGTTGGTGGTGGTGGTGGTGAGTCTATAAATGATGGGGTTGATTTGAGAAAGAAAGTGAGGGCTAAGAAATAAATTTTAAATTTCATTTTTGGAGTAATGCATTTTTTAACGTTGAATTTAAATATCACACAAAGTATAACTAATTTTACATTATTTAAATAATTTTTTAATTAAAAAATATTTTAAATATTAAATGGAAAACTAAATGATGAAATTATAACAAATCCCACTTTGCGCCACAAGCAAAAAAGACCAAAATAATCCTCATGTACACGATTTTCCATCACTATTTTTAATGCCCATAGACGGAGAGGACAAATAGAAAAACATGTAGGAAAGTGAGACATCATATGTTGGGAATGACATTATTAGGGTATATGAAAAATTGTAACTATAATAATACATTGGTTCAGTGAGAATCGAGATATTAAGCAAATCTATAGCGTGCTTAGTAATTGCGTATGAATAAGCTAAGAGAAACGTGTTAAAGAAATGTGATATAATGTCAAGAAGATAAAGAAAAATAGAGAATTTAGTTGACAAATCTGCGTTTTTTTAGTTAGAAGAAATTAAGTTAGAATCGATAGGAAAGTCGTTTGAAGAAAGTAGTTCCACTTAACGGAAGCTAAAGATATGTTATTTTTCCATTTTAGCAAGGCAAGGTGGACACGTTTCTTGGTGGTGGTGATAGCTGTGGCGGCATTTGCGGGGATGGTAGTGGTGGGGGCCATTTTAAGCATGAAAGTGGTGATTTATGTGGAATAGACATTAAATAAATGAGTAAGAAATTAAACAAAGAAATAAGATAAAAATAAAAAAATTGATTTATAGGCTAATAGTGTTATTTGAGGTGGTAGTGGTGGTAATGGTGATGGGTGTGATGATGGGTGTATAAATTAAATAAATTCTAAATTTAATTATGAGACAAATTAAAATAACAACATTGCTAGCCTTACAACTAATTTTATAATTTCCTTACTACTAAACCTTCAAGCGCAAAAATGTCTTTTTTGTTCAAAACAACTTTGCACTTCTTCAAAGCATAGTTGTAAGGAATGTAGTATAATTAGTTTTAAGGTTAGCATTTTCCTTACCATTTCTCTGCATTCAAGATTCCTCGTCTCTTTTCCGATGAATAGGTCGCCGATAAAAGGTTATGTGTTTTTGTTAATTGCATGTTTTTACTAGGGTTTTCAGTAAGTATAGTATATACCCTTTGATTTCTACTTTAGGCGGGAGTTTTGCATGAGATAGAATGAGGAAGATCAGAGATGGAGTTTGGCTATAATCGAAGAAGGACGGCGCCAAAGTTGTGATAGGCGTGACCGAAGTGGGAAGGGTTTTGGGCTGGAGATGGCGGCTATTTTGGTGGAGCGAGAGATGGCACTTGCAGGGAGAAAGAGGAAGGAGGCGTGTGAGATTAGAGTTTTTTCTTTTAATACATTTATCCCTAAAGCGAGATAATGAAAATGTCATTTGTACATGCATACGTGGAAGACCATGTGCTATTTAACGTGAATATTCTAGCGTCCATCACGGATAGGTTGGAAAATGGAAAAAAAAAAGTAAAGTCAGATATCATTATGGAACAAACCTTAGGTTGGGGTACATTATACGATTTGGTGGATACCTTGGGGGAAATTGTAATTTGGTCATATAATTATTTTTGAATTATTGAAACAATTATTTATTATTATTTTTATTTAAAAACATTTTTTAAGTACTAAATGGTTAATTATATAATAAAGTTATAACTAAAACTTATTTTCCACCCCCAACAAAATGATCAAAATAATATTAATGTGACATGCACATATCATTTTTCGTACGTTACTATTTTTAACACCCATAGACGGGAGTGAGTAAAGTGGGACAAATAGAAAAATAAGGTATGAAAGTGGGACACTTCGTAGGTTGAGGTCAAATGTGAGATTTAATGTGTAATTTTGGGGGCTAATCATATGTTTGCCCCATCAAAATTAGTCCAAAATACACATTGTCCCCTAAGATATCCACCAAATCCACTTTGGCTCTCAATGTAATTTTGTAGCATTTCCATATTCCATATCAAATTTGGTAATTGTGATGTAACGTGTGGTAATCGTAGTGATAAAAATGGTAGCGAATAATGTTTAAGATCGAGAATTTGCTCAATTCAAACCATAAACCATATCAATGGTGCCAAGGAGAAATTTGTTGGAGTTTAAGCTAGGGACGATGAAGACGGATTGAATCATGACGTGCCTCATCATTGTCGTATGCATCTGTGATGAATTCAAATATGAGTTTTGAAATTCATCGTGTATGCTTATGCATTGTGTTTGTGGCTTGGTCATTTAACATCGGCAGCTGCGACAACTTTAATTTTTTGTGGGTTTTTATTCATGGTGGCCTTGACACCTGAATATGATCCTCTTCTTGTGTTTTATTTATTTTTATTTATTTATTTTTCAAAGAGAGTCATAAATTTCACAAATGACATAAGCTAAGTCTCCAACAACAATGTGCTTATCTAAGAAAGTAAGCTTGAATTGTTTTCAATTCCAACAACGATAAAAGTGAATGAATTCATGTTTGGTATTTAAAAAAAGATTTAAAAATAACCAATAAAAAAGACAAATGTGTAGGATAAGTTGCAATATAATGACTAAAAGCTTACATTATAAATTACCGAAAAACAAAATATCGAAAAACCTAAACACACAATAACACAATTTATAAGTCTCAAAACTATAAAGATTAAAATACAAAAAGAATCCAATAATTAAAAGTAAACAAAAAAGTTAAGAAACTGGCAAATCACTTTAAAAAACCATTAACACCACGTGCAACGCACGTGAACCTTACTAGTTGTGTTAAATACACGAACGAAGAGTCGGTTCACAAGCTCTTTGCAAGCTGCCCCGTTCTTGACAACCTCAAAATTTACAGAAGCAACTGGGATAACGTACTCTGCCTTATCATATCCATACCTTCTCTCAGAAGCCTTGAAACATGTTTCTTGTGCTCTGATACCGATCATGAAGGTCGTGTGTATAAACTTCATATAGATACCCCAGCACTAAAATTCCTAAAACTGATGAATTATTCTGTGTGCGAATACTTCACTGCCGAGAACCTATCTTCCTTGCTCGAAGCAAGGGTCAGGTTTGGCTTTGATGGAGACTTAATTGCTGATGCCTATAGTTACAGTGTCAACATTTTCAATTTTATGAGAGGTCTATTTAATCTGAAGTTTCTATCAATTTCAGTTGCTATATTGAAGGTAACTTGCTTTGACTACTATACTGTTGTTTGAAGAGGAGAATGTATATATAATTGCTAAAACGTAATTTTTCTTTTTTGGGGCAGGCCATTAGATGTATTTCAGCAAACATTTCACTAGCTTTCCATAATCTAACGGTGTTGCACTTACGTGGAGATGATTGTTGTGATTGGTCTGTTGTCATAAACAACATTCTTGACTACTCGTGTAACTTGGAACGTCTGTTCATGACTGTTAGTATATATAACGACGTTTGATCTCTAATATTTATTTTACCTTTCCTTTGAGTTGTTTTTAAATGTTTTTGCTTGTGTTCTGATTAGGGAAGTGAGTGCGATGGCTCACATTTGGCATGGTGGACAGAGCCATTGTGTGTTCCCATGTGTTTGCTGCGGCGAGTTACTAGAATTTCTTTAACAGACATGTATAATGGCTGCAGCGATGAGCTTGAGATGGTAAGGTACTTTCTGAAGAACGCAGAAGCTTTGGAGTTGTTGACAGTTTATTGTTCACATAATTTGGATAAAAAATGTAATTTGATGGAGAAAATATCAATGATGCCTCGGGGATCACGGGCTTGTCAAGTTGAGTTTGAATGATTCCTTCCTAGGGGGTCACTCGCATGTCAAGTTATAGAATAGGTTGTCTTTCAATCAGGGATTTGTGGATGGATATGTTTTCTTGTGAATGAAGTTCTTGTTAAAGCTTGATTTGGCTTTATGATTCAGTGAATATGCTAAATAAATTTGTGTTGCATATTATATATATATATATTTTTTTTAAAATTACTCCTAAAATTATTCTTAGCCTACTTTAATTTGGGCAAAGATTTAGATAAGACAATCTTACTGATTTTTTTTGTAAGACGGATCTTCTTTACCCGACCCACCTTGTGTTGAGGATTGATATGTAAGATAGTGAGACTCCATCTTACGAGTTAAGAATCATAGTACGGTCTTGAGACATTCTCTGCATGCAATTTCTTGGGAGCAATAATACTTCATAATGTGATCACCTTCTTTACAAACAATATATGCTAACTATTATCATCTCGAAGACTATGGGATTCTTCGGAATTTACTACATACATATTTTACTTCACTAGGAAAAGGCACGTGCGTTGCACGTATTGTCTTGCTTAAAACAGAAATCTATTGCATTGGTTGTGAAATGTATTTTTCATTAAGTTAAGGGGAAAAGAGCTAAGTTACTGTTATTGAAATTAAGAGAAAGTAAACATATTAATTTTTTTTTAAAAAAATGTCCAATGATGAAATGTATACGAATACAAGCTATGAATAGTTATTCAAATCCTGAGAAAGTAAACATTTTAAATATATAACGATTGTCTAATGATCAAATGTATATGAATGTAAGATGCTAAGATTAATATTGTCTAAGGTACGAATACGAATAAGATGCTAATATTAATATTGTTGTACTTATCGTATCCATGTCGATTGAATGAGAAGGACGTCGCATTCAAAACTTTATTAACATCGTATTTTCCTCAATTAAAATAAAAAATCAAAATACAGGACGAAATGAATTGAATTAAATAATGTAGGACGTAAATTGAAAATAGGTACAAGTCAAAGGATCAAACTATTATTTAATTATTCATTGAATTAATTAGTCTATAACAAATTTACTCTTTTGACCTTAATTAATGGTGAGTGATTTATTAAGTTAAAGGGTACATTTGTCCATACATTAAGTTGTAAGAGACAACCTACACTTTTATAAGTAGTTAGATTAGATTAGATTAGATTAGATTAGATTAGATTAGATTAGATTAGATTGTATTACTATTGATACAAATTTTCATATAAATCTTATAATGTCTTTCCCGAACATATTTATAAAAGTAAAACAATATTATTTTTTTAGTTTCGAATAAAGTTTTAGTTTCTCAACCGAGTAAGGGTATTTTTGTCTTTCATAAAATATTGGGCGACATTTCAATTTATTATTTAATTATTCACGAAATTAATTTGCTTATGACAAATTTACTCTTTAGGCCTTAATTCATGGCAAGTGATTTATAATATTTATGACACTTTTTTCTAATCATTATTATTTGGCATGATAAATTTATGTGTATTGTCCTTAACAAAAGGCACAAATTCATCAAATGATACTTCATTTTTTCATCTTCTTGACATTATGACACATTTTTTAAACTTATTTATCTTATTTTATTCATGGGTAATAACTAAACATGCTACCAATTTGTTTAATATCTCGATACTAACCGACAATTCTATTACTATAGATATAATTTTTCATATAAATTTTATAATGTCTTTCCCGAACATATTTAAGAAAGTAAAACCATATAATTTTTTTAGTTTCAAATAAGCTTTTTGTGTCTCAACCAAGTAAGGGTTTTTTTGTCATTTCAGTAAATATTGGGCGAAATTTGTAACGATCCTGGTAGGTGGGGGAAATTGAAAAAAAAAATCAAAATACGAGACGAAATGAATTGAATTAAATAATGTAGGACATAACTTGACAATAGGTACAAGTTAAGGGATCAAACTATTATTTAATTATTCATTGAATTAATTAGTCTATAACAAATTTACTCTTTTGACCTTAATTAATGGTGAGTGATTTATTAAGTTAAAGGGTACATTTGTCCATACATTAAGTTGTAAGAGACAACCTACACTTTTATAAGTAGTTAGATTAGATTAGATTAGATTAGATTAGATTAGATTAAATTGTATTACTATTGATACAATTTTTCATATAAATCTTATAATGTCTTTCCCGAACATATTTATGAAAGTAAACAATATTATTTTTTTAGTTTCGAATAAAGTTTTAGTTTCTCAACCGAGTAAGGGTATTTTTGTCTTTCAGAAAATATTGGGCGACATTTCAATTTATTATTTAATTATTCACGAAATTAATTTGCTTATGACAAATTTACTCTTTTGGCCTTAATTCATGGCAAGTGATTTATAATATTTATGACACTTTTTTCTAATCATTATTATTTGGCATGATAAATTTATGTGTATTGTCCTTAACAAAAGGCACAAATTCATCAAATGATACTTCATTTTTTCATCTTCTTGACATTATGACACATTTTTTAAACTTATTTATCTTATTTTATTCATGGGTAATAACTAAACATGCTACCAATTTGTTTAATATCTCGATACTAACCGACAATTCTATTACTATAGATATAATTTTTCATATAAATTTTATAATGTCTTTCCCGAACATATTTAAGAAAGTAAAACCATATTATTTTTTTAGTTTCGAATAAGGTTTTTGTGTCTCAACCAAGTAAGGGTATTTTTGTCATTTCAGTAAATATTGGGCGACATTTGTAACGATCCTGGTAGGTGGGGGAAATTGAAAAAAAAATCAAAATACAGGACGAAATGAATTGAATTAAATAATGTAGGACATAACTTGAAAATAGGTACAAGTTAAGGGATCAAACTATTATTTAATTATTCATTGAATTAATTAGTCTATAACAAATTTACTCTTTTGACCTTAATTAATGGTGAGTGATTTATTAAGTTAAAGGGTACATTTGTCCATACATTAAGTTGTAAGAGACAACCTACACTTTTATAAGTAGTTAGATTAGATTAGATTAGATTAGATTAGATTAAATTGTATTACTATTGATACAATTTTTCATATAAATCTTATAATGTCTTTCCCGAACATATTTATAAAAGTAAAACAATATTATTTTTTTAGTTTCGAATAAAGTTTTAGTTTCTCAACCGAGTAAGGGTATTTTTGTCTTTCATAAAATATTGGGCGACATTTCAATTTATTATTTAATTATTCACGAAATTAATTTGCTTATGACAAATTTACTCTTTTGGCCTTAATTCATGGCAAGTGATTTATAATATTTATGACACTTTTTTCTAATCATTATTATTTGGCATGATAAATTTATGTGTATTGTCCTTAACAAAATGCACAAATTCATCAAATGATACTTCATTTTTTCATCTTCTTGACATTATGACACATTTTTTAAACTTATTTATCTTATTTTATTCATGGGTAATAACTAAACATGCTACCAATTTGTTTAATATCTCGATACTAACCGACAATTCTATTACTATAGATATAATTTTTCATATAAATTTTATAATGTCTTTCCCGAACATATTTAAGAAAGTAAAACCATATAATTTTTTTAGTTTCGAATAAGGTTTTTGTGTCTCAACCAAGTAAGGGTATTTTTGTCATTTCAGTAAATATTGGGCGAAATTTGTAACGATCCTGGTAGGTGGGGGAAATTGAAAAAAAAATCAAAATACGGGACGAAATGAATTGAATTAAATAATGTAGGACATAACTTGACAATAGGTACAAGTTAAAGGATCAAACTATTATTTAATTATTCATTGAATTAATTAGTCTATAACAAATGTACTCTTTTGACCTTAATTAATGGTGAGTGATTTATTAAGTTAAAGGGTACATTTGTCCATACATTAAGTTGTAAGAGACAACCTATACTTTTATAAGTAGTTAGATTTGTCTCACCACGGTATTCATAACTTCAATCACCATTACTTGTATTTGGGATGGTTCTAATTAACAGACTATGTAAGGGTAAAATATATAGTATCGTCCAATTTTTTCTTTATAATGGCAACAAGCCTATTTGATAGTTATGGCACACAATATATTAGATATCTTTGAAAGCAAATTACAAACCAAAAAAGTATAAAATTCTAGCATTCCTCCAAGTTTCAAACTGGGGTATTCCACAAAGCACCTTTACCAGCATGTCAAGAAACTTATTTTAATAAAATCTACCATTAATTGTATATATAGGTAGCTTTTACAAATTTGGGGCCCCCAAAATTGGGAGCCCATGGCCGTCGCCCATATGCCTTAGGGTCGGGCCTGTTTGAGACCAGAACACCTATGTTCATGAGCTGATCAAATCTTGAGCCTTTGACAATACGTGGAGGCATTAGGGAAATCCTCCATGTTTGTGTGGTAAAATTCTTGCTCAAGAGTCACGGCACGCGAGTTTTTGTTGTCTTGGAATATGTCACGTAACCTATTCCAAGCTTCGATTGTCGGGCAGTCGGGTTCAAGAATGGTTTGTTGTAAGTCATTCGAGATTGTTTCATAGATCCATTGAAGGACCGTAGCATCAAATTAAAGGTCAACCATAGTTCTTTCTCTTCATCAGTTGTAGGTACTTTTGTTGTACCTTATGCTGACAGGATGATATGGTTGATGACTCGGTGAGATCGGGCGTGAATTTTGAAGAGTTCCGCCCACGTCGCATATTAGACATTTTCCACATCAAGAGTAATGGAGGTATGGTTCTTGATGTTAGAGACAGCAAGAGCTAGGTGAAATGAGGATTTGGAAGTAGACACAGTGGCTATTGAAAAGGGATTGATAGTGAGAAGAAACTAGGGCACGGCGGAAGATGGAAGAGGATCATGCCCTAGTGCTCTGATACCACGAAAGAAGGTTATTTCCTTGATTACCAAACGTTTAAGGTAACAAATTATGTGATGTAGGATATGATTGGATTAGTTTTAATTATAAGTTTGAGTATTTTTATTTTATTGTAATTTTCGTATTTAATTTTAATAGGGTAATATTTTTATGTTTAGAAGTAGATTTAGGTATATAAGTAATAAATTTAAGTCCTATTAGGTTACTATATAAGTTAGGCTACTATTTAGGAGATTTTAACTTGTTTTCCAAGCATTAATAGTCCTATAAAAATAGGCTTCATTGTAATTCCGAATTAATTGATATTTTTTTAATAAAATTAGAGTTTTCTCTTTTATCTGGTGGATTCCAGTTATCTCTTCCTAGTGGATTCTAAGATGGTTAAGGTTTGAAGTGTTTCAACCTTATTTTGAAGGGTTTCTCGTGGTAAGAGCCCTTGTTGTTATTTCCGCTGCGTTAGTTGGTATCAGAGCGGAGCTAAATCCTGTGAAGATGACAGCTATAATGATGGCAATAACAATGACACCAACGTTGCTATACTGGTCATTCTTACGCAACTACAACAGACGATGAATGACATGGTAGTTACGATGAATAACATGGCAGTACAAAATCATGCAGCAGGGTGGTGCAAACCCTAGGCAACGGACAGGGGCGGCTCCAGCAGTCCAACCTGTAGGGAACGAGGTGAACCCTCCTCGTAACCCGCCGGCCAGGGCAGTGGTAGATTCTAATTCAGATGGGGAAGAGGTACCGTTTGTAGGAGCAGTGGATCAATATCTGAAAATCAAGGCTGATCTCTCTTTTTTCACAAGCGACCTGGATTTGGAAGATTTAAATTTACTTGAGCTTGCGTTTGGAAACATGCATGATGACGTTGAGCAATTATTTTTCGAGCGAGATAGTTATGAGAACCATAATTTTGGGGATATATGAGATTTTGGACTTGCAAATTTATTTGATGAGGATGATATGGGGCAGTCTGTGACTACTATGGTGTGCCCACGATCACGCGTTATGTCAAACGAGTTTCTGTTTAGTTCTCCTAGTTTCTTTCGAGTTTTTGAGTTCTTTTCAATTTCGGATTTGTTCAAGGATTTTGAAGATTCAAGGTTGCGTGCAAAGCTATACTACTCAAAATATCTCTTTGTTTGGCATGGAATATTTCAAATTTCGGGTATGAACTAGAGGACGAGTTCTATTCAAGAGTGGGTGACTGATGTAGGACAATATTGGATTAGTTTTAATTATAAGTTTGAGTATTTTTATTTTATTGTAATTTTCGTATTTAATTTTAATAGGATAATATTTTTATGTTTAGAAGTAGATTTAGGTATATAAGTGATAAATTTAAGTCCTATTAGGTTACTATATAAGTTAGGCTACTTTTTAGGAGATTTTAGCTTGTTTTCCAAGCATTAATAGTCCTATAAAAATAGGCTTCATTGTAATTCCGAATTAATTGATATTTTTTAATAAAATTAGAGCTTTCTCTCTTATCTAGTGGATTCCAGTTATCTCTTCCGAGTGGATTCTAGGTTGGTTAAGGTTTATCTCTTCCGAGTGGTATCTAACCGATGGAGGCTATGCCTCCAACGCTGCCAGATCCTCCGCCTATTAAGCCATCTGCTCCTTCCTTTGCTGTTGTTCTCAGTGCGCCTCCAACCTCGGCTTCTCCATCTTTTGTTATCCCTCCGTCATCATACAAAGGTGAACCAGCTTTAAAACTTTCTCCAGCTATCATCGAATCCCTTGCAAAACCTTTTAGCCATGCCTTGATAGGGAAGTTCTCCCGCGATTAGTCCTTCCATGGAAGCAACGCGCAAATATTTTCATACTATAGGCCTAAAAGCAGCCTTCACTATCGGCCATCTCGACGCCAAACATGTCTTGATCCAAGTTCACCATGACGAAGACTATCAACGTCTATGGATCAAGGATCAGTGGTACTTGGGAAAATACCCGATGCGAGTTTTTAAATGGTCTCCGAATTTCCGGCCTGATGTTGAAAGTTCGACTGTCCCGGTTTGGTTCTTTCTACCGGGTCTCCCGATTCATCTATTTGCTAAACCTGCTCTTTTTCCGATTGCTTCATTGTTTGGTAGGCCATTAATGTTAGATCAGCCTACTCTCAATCTCACCCGCCCTAGTGTTGCTAGGATCTGTGTCGAAGTTGACTTGCTCAAGCCGTGTCCTTCTAGGATTTGGGTAGACTGTGGAGGAGTTTATCCAAGTTTCTGGCAGCCTTTAGAGGCTGAGAATATGCCACTATATTGTAATCATTGTCTTCGACAGGGACATCAAGAACTCACGTGCAAAGCGAAGAACCCAGTTCCTCAATCTGAGAATATCCCCAAGCCCGCTCCTCCAATTCGCCAAAGATGGACTCCAAAAAAAGACTTACCTGTTTCGGAGAAGAATAATCTACCTAATCTAGTTGACCCTATTGATATTCCTTCTGCTTTGCCTGATAAAGGTATTGACCCAAATACTATTGATATTAATACTTTTGATTCTGAATGTATCTCCCCGCATGCATCCAAGCAGGACCCTCTTAATTCCACATCATCTCAACATGAGAAAATAGATGGTTCTCCTCCTATTGATGTTGATCCTAGCCCGACTAATCAAGCTGAAAAAGTATCTTCTTGTGATCTCCACAATTCCTCCAGTACTACTCCGCCATCTAAAGCAGAACCTACGACATCTCACTTGCACCAGGCGGCCAATACTCATCCGATCCATTATCACGAGTCATGATCAATCGGCCAAAGCAACAACGCCCATCAAAGCGCTCAAGCTCCCCCTCAAGACTCGACCATCCCAGTTCCTAATCCCCAAGTTAACCGGCAATGGATGCTCCCTCTAGCAGCACCTTTCGCAGCTCAGACCCGGTGTGCCCATCCCAAACAGCTTGTAGCCCATCACAAGTGCAACCTTCTTCATTGAATGTTGTTCCATTTGACCTCACAGAAGGTAACCGGTCCCCAATTCAAACATCTCCATCTCATAGTCATAAAAATCTTTCTTCCAACCTGAGCCCCAACTCCCTCCCTTCCAGTCCTTGTATAAATACCCAAGCCACTATACAGCACAATTCTCCTCCTCAGCCCTGTCATCCTATGAACATTGTCTCCCCTAATAAATTTGTCGTTTTTCAAACTATCGACGAGGAAGATTCTGATAACGATCACGCCCAATTTGAAGCTCTTGATCTTGACATCCCAAGTCTCAGAAGGTCGAAGCGTCGTATGAAGAGTCGTTATCGTAATTATTAGATTTCTTTCTTTGTTTTATCTAGCTTTAATTTATGTTTCTTTCTCCAAGGTAAGGCTCCTTTGTCCCCTCTTTTAAGGGTAAGGTTGGTTGTCCCCCTTTAAGCTTGTTTTCCTTATTTTTCCATTTATAAAAATCTAGTTTTTTTTTTTAAAAAAAAGGTTGGTTAAGGTTTGAAGTGTTTCAACCTTATTTTGAAGGTTTCTCATGGTAAGAACCCTTGTTATTTCCGTTGCGTCATTATGCCTCTAATATATCTGTTACAAGAGATATATTTTTGCCAACTTTTGTGATAGCTAGATCTTACTGATTTTCTGATCAGGCTAATGTAAGATCTAGGTTCTTATGTTTTTCGTGTTTTTAAGTGATCCTCAATTGTTATGTGGACGGATCAAGAAAGAGGGATACTAAGATTACAAATTGTGATCCAAGTGTCTCAATCTTTACATATGTGAACGAACCCTTGACGATTGATTGATACTTTATTTCATGAATATAAGACTAGATCCAAGTGAATCCTAATTCCTAGATCTCCCCCATAATTTGATCTTCGTTTGGTAATTCCTGCTTTCGATTACTTCATGACTTGCTCTCTATTAATTAGTTTACATTGTTGTTTAGTTAATTTAGTTTAATAATTAGTTTTAATCAAATCAAGAAACCCCTTAGTTTAATTGGTTCTCTTGCTAGTTTAATTATCTGAATTGATACTTATCTCTATGGTTCTACCCTTACTTTTGCATCGTTATACTCTAATTGACTCGTGCACTTGCGAGGTTAAATATTATCACATCAAGTTATTATATGTTGGATCTTAATCCTAAGTGGTTATAGACTCCTATTTACTTCGACGTGTTTCTTGATTTGCTCGTTTAAGTTTGTCTTTCGACGACATTCCCAGCACTTGCATTTTAGATTCACATTTGAAATAAATGGCTGCGTATATAAATTCACAGATACGGAATCCCCTCATTCTTACGAGAAGTAGAAGGCCGGTTCTCTCATTTGTTAATTCTAGAACTGAATGATTTGACATCTCTAATTTATAATCTAATTATAAATTAACCATTCGCTAGAGAATTAATGGTAAATGAGTAAAAGATGTAATTGAAGAGGTTAACAGATATTACCTAGCTTCAATTATGAATTGTCTATGGAGGATTAATTTATATGTAACAATTAAATCAATGGATTACTCAATTTCGTAGAGTAAGATATTTTATAATTATAAAAGTGCAATTCCAAATTTATAGTAGAGTAATATCAGAGTTAATAAGTTAAATAAATTAATTGAAGAGTTTAATTATTTATTCAATTTATTGGAGTTTATAATTATAGGTCCATGGTCCCCGATTCACCTTCCTTATTTAAACGAATTTGAGATAACATTTTTGTTCATAAGGGCTAAATGAAAATAGTTTTCTATAAGATTTGAACTAATATATAAATATCTATTAATTTTAGGAATATTTGATATTAACAGTTTTGACTGTATTGAGAATTAAATAAATATGAGATATTTATGATATTTATATAATTATTAATTAATAATTATATTGGATAATTATTAAGAAATATAAAGTTATTTGGATAGTTGAGACTGAGTTTGATATATATTGACAAGGCTACAAAAGAAAACCAAAACCAAAAGTACTCTCGGTGTAGTGAAAAATTGTTTCCCACTAAAACTAGAAAATATATATACAGCATGGATTCCGATTGGTCGAATTGGGCTGCAAGTAATAGAAGTATAATACTTCTATAAGGAATAGAAGTGTAACACTTCTATACGGGATAGAAATATAATTAAAAAAGTTTCAAAAAAAAAAAAAAGAAAAAAAAAGAAATATAATAAAAAAGAAAGGGTGACATCGTGCCTTCATATATAGAAGGAGAGACAACTTCGGTTGAATTGGATTTTATTTTCAAGTGATCGATTTGAGGGTTTTTCTTTTATAGCCTAGTTCAATATTGTTCCATATAAAATAGGAACTTATTAATATTATTTGAATATTCACACACTACCGTTAATTGGAAGGAACGAATCGAAAGATCGTGGTGTGTTTAGGCTTTGAAGATTTGATAGTTACGAACGAAGTAAAAGGCTTTGAAGATTTGATAGTGTTAAAGATAATGAAACTTCAAGAATTCTGAATAGTCTGGTCAAGTTCAGAAAGAATGATGAAATCAAAGCCAGAGCCAAGTATGGGGAATTGAATACAAAGTGGAGAAAGTTTCTTAATTCTATTGTTATGGAAAGTAATAGTGTCTGGATGTAATGTTTGATTTTATTGAGGGCTAAAGTGTAACTAGTCAGTTAGTATCAGTTTTTTTTGTTTTTCGGTCCCATTGCTTTGTATAAATATTGGGGGTTAGGGATTTGTAACAGAAGCAGAGAGAAACGAATCCAAACATTATTCATGAAATTGATTTGATTCAGCCCTATTCTTCTTCTTTCTTTGTTTACATGGTATCAGAGCATAGATCACCCATTCTTGATCCCTTCGTTTTCTCCTTTTCATTTACCCCTTTCCTTGTTCCCCATCACACAACATCGCCATGACAGATGAGATATCTGATTCCAAAACAAAATCTTCCAACGCAAAAGACAAGGCTCCAACAATGGAGATAGGAATAGACTCGAATATGCACCCTCTTTATTTGCACAATAATGATCATCCGGGGCTGGTTCTTGTTGCCACGAAATTAACAGGGAGCGATAACTACAATTCTTGGAAGAGGTCTCTTGAAATTGCACTATCGGCCAAAAACAAGATTGCAATATTGAATGGGAGTTTTCAGATGCCGGAAAAGGATGACCCCCTATTCCCCTTGTGGGCTAGGGCCAATGACATGGTCATATCCTGGATTTTCAATTCTGTGACAGAAGACATAAGTAACAGCTTGAAGTATGTGGTTGATGCCCAATCAGTCTGGAAGGAATTAAGTGAGAGGTTTGCCAATATAGACGGTCACAGAGTCTTTCAATTAGAAAGAGATCTTCATAGACTTGAACAAGGTGTAGGATCTGTAGAGTTTTATTATCACAAGATGAAGGGATACTGGGATGAAGGATCTGCATTGGACCCAATATCGGCCTGCAAGTGCCCTTGTGAATGTGGTTCCCTCAAAGCTCAAGAATCAAGGGAATCAAGAAAACAACTTATGCAATTCTTGATGGGCCTGCACGACAGCTACATAAATATAAGGGGACAGATTCTCAGAATGAAGCCCTTACCAACTATTGGTGAAGCATACTACATGGTCAGACAGGAAGAAGCACAAAGACAGGGTTATATTTCTGAGAATGGATTCCTCACAGCTAACATTGCTCAGTTAGGACAACAACAAAATATGCCAGAAAAGTCATATTATGGATATACACAAAATAAGCAAGGACACAACAAAACACCCTTCAAAAAGGGGATTTTCTGCAATTACTGTAACAGGGAAGGCCATATCAAGGATGAATGTTACAAGCTTAAAGGTTTTCCTGTTGGGCATCCAGGAAACCCAAGTCATCCAGCACATAAACCCAGGTTTGGTAAAGAACAGCCAGGAACAACAGCAAGAAACCAAGGAAATTATGCCAATCAATCTTTCAACTCCAAGGTTATGCAAGTTCAGCCTGCCCAAATCAATAGAAATGAAGCCAACACAACCAACTTGGGTCAGACCAGTCTTGAACAACTGCAGATGCAACTCAATCAGGTCATGACTATGCTCAAGGGTAAAGATAGTCCTGAAGAACACAATTCAGGTCAAGATGGACAAAAGTTTGTTGGGATGGCACACATGGCAGGTACGTCTGTGATTGAACCTTATCCTAAACATAATCATGATTTGCATACTTGGATTATTGATTCAGGAGCCACAGACCATATATGTATATCTTTGTTCATTATGCATGATATTGAAATCATAAAATTCCCTATTATCTTATCTCTACCCAATGGGGCCAAAGTACAAGTCACTCATGTGGGGAAGGTTTTTATTAATCCTTCTTTAACATTAGAAAGAGTGTTTTACATTCCCAAGTTCCAATATAATCTTTTGTCTGTATCTAAGCTTCATGTACAAATAAAATGTCACACTCTTATCATGGGGTCACACTGCATTTTCCAGGACCCTCAGATGACCAAGACCATAGCTATTGGTGAGCTATGTGAAGGCTTATACCTCCTCAAGGTCGAATGTAACATCACCAACGAGCATAGTTGTACTAATGTTTCCAAACTTAAGGACATTACATGTTGGCACCAAAGACTGGGACACACTTCTTTGAGCACTTTAAAGAAAATCATTTCTCTGTCATTCCTCTGTAATAAAAACAATTTAGACACTGAAGCTATAACAGTGTGTGATGTATGCCCCTTGGCTAAGCAGCACAAGTTACCATTCAATATTAGCAGTATTAAAACCAAAGCATGCTTTGATCTTGTACATTGTGACTTGTGGGGACCCTATAGAAAGACAACCATGAATGGATGTAGATACTTTTTGACAATTGTGGATGACTTTTCCAGAAGTGTATGGACCTTTCTTATGTCTACTAAAACTCATGTTTTTACACTGTTAAAACAGTTCAGCAAATATGTTCAAAATCATTTCAACACTACTATTAAAACTTGTAGAACAGACCATGGAACTGAATTCTATAATAGTGAAGTCATACCCTATATTATGAGCTTAGGGATTTTACACCAGAGCTCCTGTGTGGACACACCACAACAAAATGGAGTTGTAGAGAGAAAACATCAACATCTTCTTGACATGTCTAGGGCTTTGAGGTTTCAGGCTGGCCTACCCATACATTTTTGGGGTTATTGTCTGTTAGCTGCCACTCATATAATAAATATAATTCCTACATCTGCCACTAACTTTAAAACACCTCATGAAGTCCTTTTTAAAACTCAACCTTCATATGACCATCTAAGAACTATAGGCTGTCTTTGTTTTGCTTCTACCCATCCAGAAGATAAGTTTGCTCCTAGAGCCATCAAGTGTATTCATTTAGGATACCCCACAGGACAAAAGGGCTACATTTTGTATAATCTTGAAAGCAAGAAAGTCTTTATTAGCAGGCATGTTGTGTTTCATGAGTCTATATTTCCCTTTGCACAAAAAGAACATTCCAGTCCAATTCCTAATCTTGTATCTCCCCTTATTGATATTAACCTCTCACATGATGATTCTCCAAACACACATGATAAACATGAACTGCATGAAGATACTGATGCTAATGTAATTGCTCCTGTCAATGAGGTTACAAACCAGCAAGTTCCCAGCAGAACATCCACTAGGACCAAGTATCCATCAGTCAAATTGAAAGATTATGTTGTCTCATCTATCTTCACCAAGCCAAGCCATTCTTATCAGCCTCATGTCAACAATATAGTTCACATAAAAGAACCACAGTTCTATCATCAAGCTGCCCAAGACAGTAATTGGACTGAGGCAATGGATAAAGAGATTTCTGCTCTTGAGAACAATCAAACTTGGGAAATTGTGAGTCTGCCACAAGGGAAGAAAGCCATTGGGTGTAAATGGGTATATAAGGTAAAGTATAATTCTGATGGGAGTATAGAAAGATTCAAAGCAAGGTTGGTTGCAAAAGGTTACAATCAAACTGAGGGAATAGACTACTCTGAAACTTTTGCTCCAGTGGCCAAGATGGTCACTGTTAGAACCATTTTAGTGCAGCAGTACATTACAGAGATGGGAAGTGCATCAACTAGATGTGAATAATGCTTTCCTACATGGGGATTTGGAAGAAGAGGTATACATGAGTTTGCCTCCTGGATATAAAATACAGAGAAGTTATGACAGTGTGTGCAAATTGAAAAAGTCCCTGTATGGGTTAAAGCAGGCATCAAGGCAATGGTTCTCCAAATTGACAGAAGTTCTCCTTAGTCTGGGTTACACTCAGTCTTTGGCTGATTATTCTCTTTTTACCTTTAAGGAGGGCTCAAGGTTCACTGTTGTATTGGTATATGTGGATGACATACTTGTTGCAGGAAATGACATGACAACAATGAGTTCTTTGAAGAAACTTCTGCATGGTAAGTTCAGCATTAAGGACTTGGGGCCCATAAAATATTATCTTGGGATTGAAGTGACAAGATCAGTAGATGGATTTCATTTAAACCAAAAGAAGTATGCTATAGAATTAGTAGAAGCAGCTGGTTTGGTTAATGCTAAACCACTTACCATTCCATTTGATCCAAATGGGAAACTTCTAGTGAATGAAGGAGCACTTTTAGATGACCCCTCAGAGTATAGACAATTGATTGGGAAGCTGATATATTTGACAGTCACTAGGCCAGATTTAGCATTTGCTGCACAGTGCTTAAGCCAGTTTGTTCAGAAGCCAAGAGACACACACTTGAAGGCCCTACATAGAATCCTAAGGTATGTCAAAGCATCTCCAGAACAAGGAATCTATTTGTCATCTTCTAATCAACTTTGTCTTCAAGCATTTTGTGACAGTGACTGGGCTGGGAACCCAAATGATAGGAAGTCTATCACTGGATTCTGCATGATGTTAGGAAAATCATTAGTTTCTTGGCATTCAAAGAAGCAAAGTGTGGTATCTAGGTCCTCAACTGAATCTGAGTATCGAGCCCTGGCTACAGCCAGTTGTGAAGTGATATGGTTGTGTAATCTTTTGAAGGATCTACAAGTGGAGACATTACAGCCTGTGAAAGTGTATTGTGATAGCTCTTCAGCTATAGCAGTTGCTACTAATCCAGTATATCATGCAAGGACCAAACACATAGAATTGGATTGTCATTTTATTCGTGAGAAAATAAGGAATGGGCTTATCACTTTACAGCATATCAATACAAAGAACCAACTGGCAGATATATTTACTAAGTTTTTAGGAAAGAGTCTGCATTGGCATTTCATTAACAAGTTGGGGGTGCTAAGTATATACACACCCACAACTTGTGGGTGCTAAGTATATACACACCCACAACTTGTGGGGAGGGTGTTAAAGATAATGAAACTTCAAGAATTCTGAATAGTCTGGTCAAGTTCAGAAAGAATGATGAAATCAAAGCCAGAGCCAAGTATGGGGAATTGAATACAAAGTGGAGAAAGTTTCTTAATTCTATTGTTATGGAAAGTAATAGTCTCTGGATGTAATGTTTGATTTTATTGAGGGCTATGTAACTAGTCAGTTAGTATCAGTTTTTTTTTGTTTTTCGGTCCCATTGCTTTGTATAAATATTGGGGGTTAGGGATTTGTAACAGAAGCAGAGAGAAACGAATCCAAACATTATTCATGAAATTGATTTGATTCAGCCCTATTCTTCTTCTTTCTTTGTTTACAGATAGTTACAAACGAAGTAAAAGGAAATTGTCGTAAGAGGTAATTTTCTTTTCCTTCCTTTAGTTAACTAAATTTAATATGCATAATTTCGATGTTCTTATATGGTTGCATTGATTTTTGAAATCCATCGCTTCAGCTTCCGTTTGATTTGATCCAAAAGACAAATTTTATTCAACCCGTATTCGATATGGGACCCAAATAATTAACACTCTATCTATCCATATAGTTGATGGATCGCTTTTGCTGAGCTTTTGTAATTTTTTCCTTGTGATGAATATCAAGTTGGGTTTGTTTAGGGAATTTGTTTAATCTGAATTGTTGAATTTTGAACGAGATTGATTCTAATTTGCAGTCGTATCCACTTCGGTGTCTTTGTAAGACTAGCTCTTACTTTTCATGGTCGTAAGGGTCTCCCAAAGATTCTCGATGAAAAGGGGTTTATATATCAGTGAGCATTCGTTTCCATCCATAACTTCTTAACTCTATCAATTCCATTCCAATAATAGAAAGATTTTGATGGCCATATTAGAATCTTTACCGGAGCACTTACTTTCTCACATCCTGTCGGTGCTTCCTACCAAATATGCGGTTGCAACCAGCCTTTTATCTACGAAATGGAAGTTTTTATGGACTTCTATTTCCAACCTCAACTTTGATGATGAGCAGGCTTCATATACATATTCCGGAGAAGCTCTTGACTAGACAAGCAAGAAATTCACCCAATTTGTGAACAGGGTGTTGCTCCAACTCGATCAACCTTGTATACAGAATTTTAATCTAAAGTGGCACCAACAACTTTGCGATCCTTTCTATCTTCGTTCGTGGATTTATGCAAAGCAATCGGGCGTAATGTTCAAAAGATGCATCTCCATTTAGAGTTGCTCCCATCCGTGGAGTTGCCATTGAGTCATTTCTATTGCAAGACTCTAGCTATCTTGAAGTCGAATGGTGGTATACATTTCAACATTACTCGCATCGCCTTTCACATGTTTCCCTAATCCGAAACCCTTCATCTATCGGAAATCACATTTACATTTGCTTGGAATCGCTTTGTTAGCTTCCCAAGTCTTAAGGAATTGCTTCTTGATTCTGTTATATACGCGAACGAAGAGTCGAGTTCACAAGCTCTTTGCAAGCTGCCCCACTCTTGACAACCTCATCATTGAGCGAAGGTACCGGGATAATGTACCGCCTTATCATAGCCATACCTTCTCTCAAAAGCCTTAAAACACATTTCAGGTGCTCTTATAGGCTTCCTCGTGTGCATAAACTTCAGATAGATACCCCAGCCCTAAAATACCTATATCGGAGGATTCTATGTGTGAATATTTCACCACAGAGAACTTATCTTCCTTGCTCGAAGCAAGGGTCGTTTGACTTTGAAAGATGGATGACTACCGATGCCAATCGATACGAAATAACATTTTCAAATTTATTGAGGTCTGTTTAAAGTAAAGTTTCTATCACTTTCCTGGGTATATTGAAGGTAACTCGCTTGTATTTGGATAATGTAACTACAATACGCTTGTTTGAAGAAAAGAATGTATAATTTCTATAACACGATTTTACTTTTTTCAAGGCCATTGGCTCTATATCAACAAACGTTGCACCAGTTTCTGTAATATAGTGCGATTGGAGTTACATGCAGATAGTTGTCGTGATTGGTCTCGTTGTCATCAAAAACTTGCTTGAAAGAATGGATAACTTGGAACATCGGTCATGAAGGTTAGTAGAGATAACGTCCTTCTCTAATATTTCACCTTTCCTTCGACTAGTTGTTTTAATGGTTTTTTATTATGTTCGATTAGGAAGTATTTGGCATGACTCTCATGAATCATGGTGGACGGAGCCATTGTGTGTGCCTGTGTGTTTGTTGAGGTGAGTTACTACAATTTCTTTCACCGCCATGTGTAGTATATGCAAAGAATGAGTTTGAGCGGTAAAGTACTTTCTCAGAATGCAAAAGTCTTGGAATTGTTGACAGTTGATAGTTTTGCACTTTCAGAAGCAAAATTAAAATTGATGCGTAAAATATCAATGATTCCTGGGGATCACGGCCCGTCAGGCAGTTGCATTTCGAAAGTTAGTTCTCCAAGTTGGATTGATGGAGAAGGTTATAGAATAGGTTGTGGCATTTGTAATTGATGTTAACTTGGAATTGTTGAGCTTGTGGCATTTGTAATTGATGCAAATTCAATGGTTATGCTAAATAGATTTGGGATGCATATTTGTATATTTTCTATTTTCACTCCCAAAATTTATTTCTATTTTATGTCCATTTTATTATCTTGGATGCTATCAAACCTTTTTAATTTCCAAAAGTGAAGGATGATGATAGCTCGATAAGCTGCCCACCATTTTCGTTCCAAATTACATGACACCGGCCCTTTTGGCGAAAGCCATAGTGGGACCTTATTAGAAATCCAAAAGATAGGTTTCCGGGATTACCAACAACGAGTCGAAAAGGAGGTTTTCGTTTCCACTTACTCCATACATTAGATCTTTCAAGTGGAACAAGGATTCTACTGTTGGAAACTTGTTTCAATAAGGATTTGAATGAGGTAGTGGGACCTTAATAATATAATGATCAATATTATAATATATGGTATAAAGTATAGAACTCAACATAATATGTAGAATTTCATAATATAAGTATACCATTAAATGATGGGCATAATGGTAATATCTTATATATCAATAGGTGTAGTCCCTAAATGAAGTGCCCTTGGATTCCTATATGCTGCTTATCCATCAAGCCTATGAATCTACTAGTTACATTATTCTCATTCACCAAAACTCTTCCTAAGTAATTGAAGAATAAAGAGATTAAAGGGCACTCATCATTTAGAAGATCTACTCCTCCCTAATTTGAAGTCTATCTTCTTACTTCATCCTCTTTACTCAAGAACAAGAACAAGATTAAGAACGAACATGGAATCACAAGGTAATTACACGCTTCCGTCTTCTTCTTCTTCTTCTCTTCTTATTCTAGTAATGAGTCGGTTCATGTTTAATGGATCGTAATTGTTCCAACAATAGGTATCAGAGCCTGCTCATATACTAGATTGAGTTTGAATTTCTTATAAAGTCTTGTGCTTTAATTTGTTTAATTTTGTAATCCATGTATAATTACACTTGGTTTTGTTCTTGTACATAATACTCATTTGTCTAAGAGTATTATGTTCATAACTTCATTCTATTTCTGAATTTTGGTTTTACTCAAAAGGTTTTCAATCCTTAATGTAAGATTATCCCATTTTTGAACATAGCCACCATCCTTGGATGCGTTGTGAGTTTGTTCATATGCATAGCCACGCATTTTTTTAAATGTGTTGTGAGTATGCGGATCTACTTACTTTGGTTGAATAAAAAAAAAAAAAAATTGAGTCACCATTAAATTAAGAACTTCATTCAATTTTTGGTAATAATGGTAAGATCATGTTTTAAGAGACACAATGGTTCATACAAGATTACCCCATTTACATAGCCAACATCATGTGTTTGGAGTGTGTAAATCTAGGTCTACTTGTTTGAATTATGTTAATTAAAGTGCAAACTTGTCCCATTTACATAGCCAATAATTATAATGCATTAAAATGGAAATTTGGTTGAAAGACTGTTCATAAAAGGTTTCATCAAAAATCAAAAGGCAATGGTCCAACCATGGTGACTTTTAATTGAATATAAGTTGGTTAAAAGGCTTCAGTAAAACCAAAATTCAAAAATAAATTGGTGACTTTTCGTTGCCTAAAATTGGTGATTTTTGAGTATAATTGGTGACTTTTAGTGGTGACTTTTTGAGTATAATTGGTGACTTTTCGTTGCCCAAAATTTTGATAATCTATTAATAAATTATAATGTCTGACACCAGGTCGCTTCGGTGGTTCTTGGAGTTATTAAACTTTAAGAATTGACGGGTAGAACAAAAGGATATTATCTTTTATTAATAAATTTCGCTTATTTCTTTACTTTTTAAATTTTCAGAAATTACCTTAAAGTCTTAAGTGCCCTAAAGTATGATTAATTATATGCTTAAACAAATTTATTCATTGTTTAAATAATATTGTTGCCAAAGCAATTTACGTTATTTAAATACAAATTTGTTAAAGTGATGAATGTAAATATTGATATGTGATAACATGTTTGTTTCCCAAAGGAGACCTTGTTATTGACTAAGTATTTGCATTCATAGGGTAATAATTGAACTAAACTTTTGATCATTTTAAACGATGTGAACCATCCCAAAGGAAGGCGGATGTTTAAAGTTAATTGTTTATATTCTTTATTACCGGGAACAAATACCTTAAATTTTAGGACATTTTTTTTATACTTGATCCGGCCCGAAAGGAAGGCAAGTATTTAAAATGTGTTGTTTAAGCTATTTTTTACCCTAAGATAAATCAAATTGTGAGTCAATTCGCAATCCAAAGATTAGTCTTGATGTCATATTGATTATCTTTTACTATGATGGAATTCATTTTGATATAATTAATCATTGTGTAGTTTCTTATATATGTTTTGTTTCATTCTTTTGTTCTCTTCATTCGATTTGATCGGTGCTTCATCTACTTACTCCTTAAACTCAATTCCTTTGCTAAGCTGGGACAAACTTTAAAACTTGGAAAAACAAGATTATTATGGTCAGGCTGTTTGGACCTTGACCTCGCATTAAGAGAACAAGCTCTGCCCTCTAACTAATAAAAGCACTGCCCGGAGAAGACCGCTTAAGTTCGAGAGAGGTGGAAGCGTTCTAATCGCGTCGAGCCTAAGCATAATTAAGAATGCAGATCAGGAACATTTCTAAACAAAGGTGTCTCGAGGATGATGGTGCAAAAGGTTTCCTAGATGCCTAGAACAACGCTTTGCAAAAAGCGATAAATCTAAACAAGTGCTACCTTGAGGAAGCTTGTTTCCATGAGGGGGTATAAGGGCACTTTAGGAAATCTAAGGGAATACATAATGGAGATGTTTCATCTATCAACGAAATTAAAAGCACTCAAGTTGGACTTATCTGGAGACTTGCTTGTGCATTTGGCTTTAATTTCTCTTCCTTCACAATTTGGTCATTTTGAAACGACCTATAATTGTCAAAAGGACAAGTGGAATATTAATGAATTAATTTCACATGTCACCGGAGGAAGAAGATAGGTTGAAACACACCAAACCCGAAAGTGCACATTATGCATCTACCTCTTCGTGGGATTAAGAGAAAGGTAAGGAGATTGCGGTTGCGACAGAAGCCTAAAGGATCATCAAATGATCAAAAGTGAAAAAGTGCTTCTTTTGCAAGGACCCCACTCACATGGCTTGAAGCCCGGGGATCGCTTCTATACGCCAATGGCGTAATTAAGAAAGGTATGTCATTTAGCTTGGTACCGAAGTTAATTTGTTTCAACCTTCGTATACATGGTGGTTAGACTCGGGCAACTACTCACATAAGTTCATGTACGGGGTTGCTCGAATCACCAACGCCCAATGAAGGTGAAAGATTCATCTACATGGGAGGAAAAGTAGAGGTGGAGGGCATAGGGACTTTTAGATTATTCTTAGTAATCGATATTATTTAGTTTGAACAATGTATTTATTATTCCATCTTTTAGATCGGATTTGATTCCGCACTACA
>JABEVN020001072.1:0-26471 GCA_013146195.2 Codonopsis lanceolata | reverse complement strand
AGTAGTTGATCCCATCCGTTAAAGAATGGTTTGGCACTCTACCCATATCACCAAATTTGTACTTTGGACTGCTTTAGTTATAACTAAGTAGTGCTCACCCCATTATTATCATTTTTTGAAATAACAAGATTTTGCATGCTGCTGCAACTTGTTTTCCTTCCCTAACAAAAACTACATCTATTGAATGCATCTTAATTTTGTTTCATGAGGCTTGCTTTGCTTTTCTTCCTAAATTGAAACAAATTAAGTAATACTAAAGGGTCAATGCGGTGATCTTTCAACTAAAACAAGAATCAGTAGCCTGCTACAGAGAAAATAGAAACAGAAAAAACACCAAGTTAACACACTTCTTTGGGTAGACGAAGATGACGATTTCCGAGAACTTTAGATCTAATCATTTCTTATCTAATCATTTCTTATCGAATCACTTGATAGTACATTGAATAAATTATAGACTCATGTTAAGTATTAAATAGATTTTGTATTAAATAACTTTTGGTTTAATTTTGACTTTAGCCGAGGATGTTTAAGATTTAATTATTATGAGATTTGGTATGATTTAAGTTATGATTGTTAGTGACGTGGCCAAATTGTGGGACCACGGTGTCGGTACCAAGTTTGGGGCGTTACAGGTTGGTGGGGGTACACCATTTTCCCCCACAATTTCAGAAGTGGAGTCCTCCATGACTCTACCAGTTCTAGTACCCCTGCCACGTCCACGCCCACGAGTTCCAGCGCGACCTCCATGTGCCATCTAGTATAAATAAGAGCGATCAACATTACTATGTATAATGAAATCGAAACCTCAAAATGTGACTAACTAAACGACATAAAGAGTCGGTCCAAGTTAAGTGAACTGCTAACTCGCAAGGTCACTCTAATCGATCATGTGCACTATCATAAATCATAATAAAAATAGATTTTAAAAAATAGAAAATAACGAAATTCCATTTCAATAATTAACCGTATCTAAGGTTCTTCTTAATTCAAATCGCAAAGCAACATCCAAAGTTTTTATTTATTCAAACTCAAAAATTTCTAATACGAAATCTCTAATTAGCCCCGATATCAGAGTACGTCTTATAATCTAACACACATGATCTATCATTCAAATTAAACCATAACGCGAATTCCTAAAATTCTTATCGAGAAAGATACTTCAATACCCTAAAGAAACAAACCTAGACTTATCTATTTGCCCCCAGACGTAAGTATTACCTCAAATAGTTATATAGCGAAGGAAGAGATGGTGGCATATATATATATATATATATATATATATATATATATATATATATATATATATATATATATATATATATATATATATATATATATATATATATATATCGTCATCTTTATCAATCTTGTCATCGTACTATATCTAACGTAAGTCCCAATGAAGCAATGTGATAATAAAGCCCAATTAACATTAGTAGAACTTAAAACTACCATCATTTCTTAATGAACAAAATCAAGATCTTAAGACTATCATCTCTAAATCTAACAGTTACTAAATCCTAAGACCATCCAGATCTAAAGCCTAAGCTCTGATACCATTTGTAACAACCCGAGAACCCAGTCCGTTACGTGTAGCTCACACACTGGCCCACTGAGCATGCAACACCTTGGGTTATCAGGCCCACCACAAGCCGACCCAAAAGTCCATGGATGATGTTGGTGTCCAGAGGTAGTGTGTGGCCATCTTATAAATCAAACACAATTCCCATACCTACCCGATGTGGGATGGGGTATTAAAATCTCTCCCACTTAAATCCTTGACGTCCTCGTTAAGGCCAAATCATACCCCGGGCGATGCAGGAATCAAGAGGTGGCTCGTACGGGATCAAGAGGTGGCTCCCATCTTCTGTGGTGTAGCACTTTGGCCCGCACAACACTTTGTTCCCACATTTCTGGCCAGGACCTGCTCTTATACCATTTGTAACGCCCCGAGCCTGAAAGTTCGGTCCGCTACATGTAGCCCACTGAGCACGCAACATCTTGGGTCATCAGGCCCACCACAAGCCGACACAAAAGTCCATAGATGATGTTGGTGCCCAAAGGTAGTGTGTGGCCACCTTATAAATCGAACACAATTCTCATACCTACCCGATGTGGGATGGGTTATTACAAAAGATACAAAAACAAATAAAAAGATGTAATGGTAGATTCTTAGTATTTTTATTTCCTATATATAAAGTAAGAAATACATAAAATTATGTATTAAAAAAATTACCGTTAGAATAACTATGCAACCAATCACGGGAGCAAATAAGAGCTTGTACTTTTTTCTGGAAGGGTTTAACTTCTATACTTGGTGAGCACACGGCACTTGAAAAAAAGGCGGACTACGATGCAACCAGTTATTGAATAACCAAAACATCGCATGCCATCGATGCAAGAGTAGGGTACCGGTGCTTCTGATTTTTTCAATACTCAAAGACATCCAAACCTTCGTGAAACCCATATTCAAGCTTTGCTCATCTAAACAAAGCTCTAACTGCGATTTTCCAGCATTTGAAATAGCTTGGCTCTCAAATTCCATAATATCCTACATTGATCCAGTATGTTAGTACGAGAAATATATATATATATATATATATATATATATATATAGAGAGAGAGAGAGAGAGAGAGAGAGAGACACACACACACACACACATACACACACATAATCAATTAATACAAAAAATCAAAAGAGAGAAAGTGTTACAATACTTACACCGAACATACTTATCCCAGTTGTATTCATTCCTCCCCCACTTTGAGTACTTGTAAGTGTGACAGATGAAGATTGAGATTGTGAATAACTTGTAGTATCGTTACCACAATATTGCTCATAAAGCTTGTATAATTTTTCCTTCATAAGTAACATTTTTGCTTCGCATTTAGTGACATCGGCTCTATCTTTGAATAAAAGAACCCCAACATTGAAAGTTTTATCTGAGGGTCAAGAATAGCCCCAAAACCAAGCACGGTACTATATTGAGTCCAATACTTATCGAACTTCTCCTTCATCCTTATACACATATCACTTACAAGTCTATCTTCATTCAGCAAGTTCTTATGTAACAAACTTTCAATCTTCCAAACTTGCAAGAAGTATATATTAGATGTAGGATAAGAAGAACCCAAGATCAAGTTTGTAGTTTCATAAAATGGCTTAAGAAATTCACAAATTCTCTCTCCTCTTTTCCACTCTTCAATTGAAAGACAATATTTATAATGTTTATCCTTTAACTGAAGAGCAGCAAATGCCTTTTTATATCTAATAGCACTATCCAACATCATATGCGTGGAATTCCAACGAGTGATCACATCTAGTCGTAAGCCAATAGAAGTGTCAATGTGTCCGATCGCTCTCACACATTCATCAAAAACTTTCATTTTACTATCTGAACCTTTAACATACTTGACTGAATCTCTAATTTTATTCAAAGCATCAACAACAATTTTCAAACCTTCTGGGACAATGATATTTAATATATATGAAAGAATTCACCACCACACAACAAGCTACCATCCAAAGAAAATTGTTCTTTTAAAATATATTTCATGTTGTCATTACATGATGCATTGTCTAATGTCAAAGAAAAGACTTTTTTCTCAACCCCCCATTCCTTGAAAAACTCACACAGTTTCGCACCCAATTCAACTCCAGAATGTAGGGGAGGCATATGAGAAAAGTTCAGTATCTTTCTATTCAATTTCCAATTATCATCAACAAAGTGGACAGTCAAACAAATGTATCCCTCACTAGTGCATGCAGTCCATACATCCGAAGTAAGACAAATTCTACTTTTGATTCTAGCAAAAACCTTGTTTCAGTTTCTCCTTCTCCCTCAAATAGATTTTTTCAACAGTAGAGACAATAGTGTTTCTATACATGCACTGAACATCTGGATTCATATACTTTATCCAAGCTCTAATACCATCATACTCCACAAAATAAAATGGCAAGTCATGTTTTAATAATAGCGGATGTAAATAAATCACGTAAAACTTTTGGGTCTACTTTTCTAGACTTCAACTTACCATCAATATCAACCATCATTTGTCCAACATCTTTAAGCTTCAACATTTTGAACCTTTGATCCACATGACGCTTAAGAGTAGAAGTCCCATATTTCCGTGATCCTGCCCATTTATACGACTGCTTGCATGTTTTACATTCCACTCGTTGTTCACCGTATTTACCAATTGTTTTATCAAAATAAGCCCAAACTCCTGAAAATTCTTTTGGTTTTTTAGCTTTAGCTGAACTCTTTTGAGCTTTATCACTAGAAACTATAGAAGTAGCAGTTGTAGAAGCCATTTCTTCAACCTGAAATACGATAGGACAACATTCACTAATACGATTAATTATAAACAATAAAGTTTACGTATGTGAATTTTGGGAGACCGGCTATAATTGTTTTGCTTCTGTTCATCAATTGGAAATACATCACATGCGTGTATGTAGTTTGTTTCAAATGGATTATGAGAATACATGTAGCTACTGGTTTGATTGGATTATTTGTATTTTACTCGGTCATAGATTATTTGTGTGTAAATGCGTTTTTTCCTCTTTTATTTGAATTATCTCATGAATGTGCGTTTGTCTTTGACCTCCTTTTGGTTTAATTGAATTTATAACGCTAGTAAAATGTAGCACACAGATACATGATGTATCAAAAGAATAGAAAAGGAAAAATATAGCACATAAAAATACGTCTTCACATTTTGTTTGTTTTCTTTTCTATTAACGTTTTCCTGAATCTAATTTATTGATTATTGTTTTTAGCAGTTGTAGGTAGTTAAATGTTTTAGTCGAGATGATGGTTATTTTTTTCAGAGTTGTGAATAAAGCTAAGTCTTATCTTCCTAAATATAAAGTTCAACATCGATCCGTTTGTGCCGCAGTAAGAGTAGCGGCAATTAAATGAGACAAAATCTCTTAAGATAGCTTGGATACTGAAAACACAGATCACTTAGTGTAGAGATCGCTTAGTGCACAATTACTGGAGTGTGATATTTGAAATATCAACAACAATACGTGCTATGGTTGCGGATGACCAAAACAAACATGGATAAAATAAATGAGCACAACATGCATAAGTTTTATTTGACCAATGATCTTGCATTGATAAATTCCAGTCCAGGAAGGGAGCAATTAGACAACCAGAAAGCAGGTTTGCATTTTAACATTTCAATCTTCTAACTTTCACAAAACCATAACATTATAATATTTCAATCTTTTTTCCACCAAATAAGCATAGCTCAAACCCATAGATAAAATATAAGAATGATCGAAGAACAGCCATTAGTCTAACCATATACTTTCTCCCAATGTGCAATGGGCTCATATCAGTACCTTAATCAAGTTCATTCGTCCTATTAATCTGCAATAAACACATCAATAACAGAGATAATCAACATAACACACCTTTGCTGCCATTAAAAATAAGAACACATTTCAGATCATAAAATTCATACTGAAATATTCATATAACCAGTCACAACTCACAATCATTTACAAAAATTCATACCAAACACCCATAAATTAGGAGCAAAATACATAGAAAATAAAAAAATATAAGGAAAAAAAGAACTTACCGAAAAATGTCGACGTCGGGAGAAACATAGACTAGAGAAGTAGAGACGATGTCAGGCTGAAAATCGAGAAAGAGTTCGAGGAAATTTGTGAGAGTGAGAGACAGAAAGGGAGCGGGAAAGAGGTTGAGACTTGAGAGACGACGAGCGACTTAAGAGAGCGAGAGAGTGAGTTAGCCGGCTATGAGCGCCATCAATCTCACCGAAGACGAAGAGTCTCCGCCAATCGCCATGGTCGCAGTCTCGTACACTCGAAGCCGGAGGTAACGAGATTTTGAGATTTGGGATTGGGATTTGGTTTGGGGAAAGGTAGATGTTGATTGTTAATTTGTTGGGAAAGGTAAATCACCAGAGGACAGAGACGTGAGATGTCACAGTCTCACAAGTCACAAACCTCCATATTGTTTGTTTTTATTTTTTAATCCTAAATGGGTCAGTCCGTTAAAAACCAGCACCAACCTACTTTAACATGTGACCCATATGGGTCCAACCCATATGACCCGTATTTTTCTGGGTTGTCAATTTCCCAACCCAACCCACTATTTTAAACAACGGTTTGGGTTGACCTAACGGGTACCAGCCCATTTTGATAGCTCTAATCAAGGGGAATTGGTATATCATTTCTCTTATACTCAGCAATTTCTCTTATTGCGATCGACCATCACGCTCGATAATTTTATTCTTCATACAAGCGTTGTAAATAGCAGTATTTAAGACTTATTACTTTTAAACTTCTCGTGTAAACCTTGCAAAAATGTCCTTGGGCAGAGAATTGACATGTGACATGTCAAGAACATAAGTCTTTTCCTGGTCTGATAATCAACCAACAAATGAGTGACCATGAATGTGAGGGGCCTCGACATCGTTATGCAACCCTCATTCAACTTAAAGTTCTCATACTTCCTCACATAATTGTATGACCTTCAAATGAAATAGACAACCACATTTCTTCGATCCACGTTCTCTCTTGCTATCATTTGTTATTTTACTCGAATCATCACCCTTTTCTTGACGAGGTTTCCCACCAAGTTCACAACCCAAAGTCAACTGAGGTCTTCTATTTGGCGTACCACTGTCAGACCTAGTAATTACTATCACAAGCCCATTCTTCATTCCGGTCACACGCACCCAATCTAACAAATCTTCCCGAGATGAAAAATATGAGTGATGTATGAACACATTGTTGTAATCCATAACAATCTCTTGTTGAAGAGGAATGATTGCATCATTTACAGGACCAACGACACTGTACTCCGTGGGAAACATGTTTGCTACCTGAAATTAAGCAAAAAAAAAAAAAAACATGTTAAATTATTGGTTATGCACTATTCATGCATTGTTGGGTCAGAGTGTGTGATGACCAGATTTAGAACTGTTCGGCCAGGCTGAGATGAACGGATGTGGGTGTGTTCGGCCATGCTGAGATGAACAGAGGTGTTGGTGTTCGTCCAAAGTGAACACCCTAGGAGCTATTCGGCCAATACTGGACGAACGACACTATACTCAGTGGGAAACGTGTTTGCTACCTGAAATTAAGCAAAAAAAAAAACATGTTAAATTATTGGTTATGCACTATTCATGCATTGTTGGGTCAGAGTGTGTGATGACCAGATTTACAGGACCAACGACACTGTACTCAGTGGGAAACGTGTTTGCTACCTGAAATTAAGCAAAAAAAAAAAACATGTTAAATTATTGGGTATGCACTATTCATGCATTGTTGGGTCAGAGTGTGTGATGACCATATTTAGAACTGTTCGGCCAGACTGAGATGAACGGCTGTGGGTGTGTTCGGCCATGCTGAGATGAACAGAGGTGTTGGTGTTCGTCCAAAGTGAACACCCTAGGAGCTGTTCGGCCAATACTGGACGAACAACCATAAGGGTGTTCATCATTCCAGAGCCGAATAGTCGATAATACCCAGTTCGAATGTTTTTGGAAAAAAAAAATTCAATTGAATAAAGTGAAAGGAATACTTACATTATTCGCCCACGTGACTTCTTTAAGCTCTTTATAATTTTTTTTTCACAATGTGATTAGGTTTAGAGTTGGTTTTGAGAGAGTTTTGAAAAAATATTGGAAGAAGAATGAGAAGAGAATGTCTGTAATGCTCCTGCTGTATACGTATAGTTTTTTTGGGTTAGGGTGTTAATATAACATAATGGGGGTGTATGGAGTATTATTTGTCTTTTAGTATAATGGTATTATTGTCATTCCAATGGGGGTGTAAAGATTAATTTTTGGGATGTGGTGCCTAAAAGGGTTTATTAGGTCATTTCACACAATGACATTTCGGTAAATCTTTTAAGTGAGGTGTATAAATATATATTTGGGGGTGCAGTTATCTCCACTTTTTAAACAATCATACGTTGAATCGAATACAACTGAAAATATCTACCTCCCATTGTATAATTCCAAAGGATAAGATGTGATTACTCATTAGATTTTCGGAGGGTAGCTTTAGATTTTGAAAACTCTTGATATATATGTAAATCTTTAAGAATCATATTAATCACAACTTTGATAGATTTAATTATTTAAGATTTATATTGTCGTTAAAGAGATTGAAATCTAACGGGAATTATATCGTCATGCATAATGTGTGTCATATATATATATATATATATATATATATATATATATATATATATATATATAATGTGTGTCATATTGAAATTGACTCTTTATTGATCTCAACTCAATGTATATTTGAGATAAATTATAGATAACCACCTCGTCAATTCAAATGAAAAGATGTAATTAAAAAAGTTTGGTAGTGGAAAACACTGTAAAGAGGGTAATTCAAACAAAACTTATAACTGAGTGGTTTATATGTAATTTATACGGGAGTAATTCAAGCAAAACTTAAAATTGGATGATTTATATGTAACTTACATACTTATTCATTAATCTAGACCGCGAGTTGTCTTTGCCACAACTCATCGTGGCCGTTAGTTAGACCCTAACGTGTATTGTAACTTAGACTAGTCTTCGTGCCCGTGCCTATGGCACGGCGCGAGTAGGGGTGGATGTTAGTACTGGAGGATGTCAATATTTAAATAAATCAATATATGTTTTAATCATGTTTCAAAAAAGTCTAAAATAACAAATTAAAAATGAAGACTTCTCGACAATCAATTAAAACATTATGATCATTCAACAGTGGAGAAAAAAATTAAAACATTTATTTGTAATTTTATTTAAGAAAATATATGCAGTACCTTGTTAGATTTTATTTATTTGTAATTTTTTTAAGGAAACAGAGGCGATACCTTGTTAGATTTTATTAATAGAAATAAAATTACAAATTTGAGGAGGACAACCAGCTTTGCCCTTATACAATTAATAATATTTCGTTAAAATATAAACTTTTTTTAACACGTACACCAATGGTATTAATTTTTTAAACTTTTTTTTAACCGTGTAATCTGGTTTATATTATAGATTTACCGTGGAAGATAGACACTAAACAATTAATATCTCTTTTTTATGTTGGTATAAAAAAGTGACTATGTGTTTAATGAAAAATGTATTTTATATTTTATACATATTATTAAGAACGTAAAAAATCAGAAGAATTCCAAATTAGTAATTATACATATTATTACTTATTCTATTTTTTAAAAAATAAAATAAAAATAGTTTAGAGTGGTCTTAATAACATAAAAAATTGGAAGAATTCCCAATTAATGGTTATACATATTCTTAGTTAAACCAACAAATTTCCAAAAAAGATAATACTCATTTTAAAACCCAAACCACCTAAAGAAAAACTCAATAAATTGTGTTTTAGACATTTTTAAAAAATGGTTAAACAAAAAAAGATGAATCCACCATTCTTAACAACATTAAAAATCGGAAGAATGTTTTATACACTCAATTTAAATTATTATTATCACTTCTATTGATTTAAATTGACTATTTTTCAATTTAAAATTTTAGTATTTTTCTTAACTTTGTAAATAAGACAACATTAAAAATAATTATTTTTATTCTTAAATATGAATATAGGACAACAATTTAGAGTCATGAGCATCCAATTTAGTCGTCCAAAATTATTACAATAACTCAACGGTTATGATCTCATCAATTTGTTCCCACGTGGCCGTCTTCGAGGCATAAAAAATGCTGTCATTTCAAGTCCATAATAACAAATCCAATTATGGAATTGTGTCTTCCAGTTGAAATTATATCGATTCAAAGAGAGGAGGTGGAGAGAAAGTGTGAAAAGGGGTGTGTAGGGGTTGCTCAACCGCTGTTCAACCGCCCTTCGCACATGTGAAATCTAGACGAAATTGGGACCATAGGATCTCGGTAAATGAATTGATCTAGACCCCTCATTAGCATTTATCAATTGTACATGTGTAATCCAAGTTGTATTGTAATATAGACTAGTACTCTTGCCCGTGCCGATGGCACGGCGCCAGTTTGAGAATTTATTAATAAATGAAATAATGTGGAAATGAACCCAAATACCTAACAAAATAAAATATTTTACTTCAATATTTATTTTTTAAGAAAACCAAGAAATAAATATTTTAATTGTAACTACTGTTAAAATACAAAAAGAAAATTTTATTGTTTTCTCAATAACGAAAACTCAGTCTTTTTCTTCTGGGGGGTTTTGCTTAACTTTGTAAACATGAGATGCAATAACTTTGTCCATTATTTCCACCTACACATGAGACAAATAAAATTCAAACATATTCAATTAACTAAATTTTCTGCTTCATCTACAAAACTCTTATCCTCCTACATATCTATATTACAAAATCTAACAGGCGAACGAAGATGCATTTGATCTAAATTAATTAGCCCTAAAAGCTAAAAAAAATGACAATTAAATCAATGGAAACCAATACACATACCCCAACAAACGAAACCACAACAATGAGAAGATGTCCAACATTCTATAAAAATAAACTCGTGCCCATGCCGATGGTACAGTGCCAGTAAGAGCGTAGTCAATGTATGAACTGAGCATGATAAAAAAATTAATTAAGAAACTACAACTAAATATTTGATAAACCGTAAAGGCCTCTTTGTCCGGAATGGAGAGATTAATTAATAATTTGTACACGAAACTGCGGGTCAACCAAAAAAACGGGCCGAAAAAAACTTATGAATTTTTTTTATTTGTATAAGAAATTGCGGACCAGAAAAAAAATTAAATTGCCAAACAAAAAAACGGGCAGGACAAAAATTAAAATTTATTAAGTTAATTACGATAACAATTAAAAAGAAAAAAACAAATATTTCAAATTACAAAACTTAGGATTTTTTTATTTGTATACGAAATTGTGGGTCGAAAAAAAATTAAATTGATTAAGTTAATTAATTAAGATATTAATTAAAAAGAAAAAAATTAAAATACAAATATTCAAAACTTACCGCTGGACTGAAACTAAATTGATTAGTTATGCACGTTAAAACAATAAATCTCAGTAAAACAATATCGGTAAAACCATAAAGTAATAAATGTAAAACTGTAAAATCGTAAATAATAAGTAAGCTGTAGAATATGCCTTTATTGGAACAATTATCTATCTTTGGAAGAAAAAGAAGCAGTAAAATTAGAAAAAGTAACTGTCTTTCACACATTTACAATTTAGATTAAATGTAGAGTGTGAGATTGCAGTAAAAGAATTAATCTCAACCTATGAATAGCCCTAGTTAATTACCTAGTTGTTTTATAAGGAAACCTAATTATAACAGTATAAGGAAACCCCGAAGAGAAGGTTACCCAAATAAATAACAGCAGTATGATGATAGTAAAAAAATTAAATCCTGGACTCTGAATCAATTACCTAGCTTCTTTTAAATATAGATACTTTTTAAATGTATCAATCGACTCAAAGTCAAATTGAACTCGTGCAGACTCCACAGTACAGACTCAATAACTATGTCTCTCCCTCACCTCTCAATCACTATTGTCTTTCAAAACCACAATCCCTCGCGCTGACATTGACGATTGGCATCCATTAACAAACCGGTCTCCTCTCAAATCCTCCTTTCGCTTGACAAGATCGACGGTCCGGCACTACCTTCAAAAGGAGTCCATTCAAAGTCAGCGAGTTCTCTTCGTCTCTAAACTTAGCTTTGGCTAGCCTTTTCTAATTTTTAAAGGTAAATAAAATTTTAACTCAACTACAATGACTTCTTCTTATTATACTTAGTAGCTAGTAGTATTGATTATAGTGTCAATTTTTCATATAAATGTTTTTTTTTTGTTTCTGAAACTTTTATTGTGATTTTGTGGATTGACTGATTTCAATTACAGCGTTTTGTTGGATTAATTGTTGTAATCTCTCATCTTGGATTTTGGGTTTGCAGTTGGCCATTTTAGGGCCTCTTCTCTTTGGTATTTACTTGCTCTTTCGTTTGAGGGTTCTATTTTCTTCTTTTGTTGGTAATTTTAAGGTTCCATCTAGATTTCATTTCAAAGAGAAATTTAAAATTATGCAGCCTCTCGCTTTTTGTTTAGATGATGATTAGCAGCTCGTGCATTCTCCAGTTTAAAGGGAATGGCCAACTGTTTTAATGGGTATTTTTTATCGATCATCCTTCGATTAGGACTTGGTTCGTACCATTGGAGTTTCAATCTTTGATGCATGAGGATTTTTCCTTTAAACCCAAAAATAATGTGAAATGACTCAGACATCAAACTTGAAGACTTAAAAGAAGCTCAATAGACCTAATGGTTAATGGTGGCAGCCTCAAATGAACTTGGTTGTGAAGGGAGTATGATCATAGTCGATTTAATTATTGGATTACAAATATTTGGGATGGCTCAATGGTACCATTATCAATCAAAGATGGCATGCTTAAGGGTGCGACATTTGTCGTATTTAGAGTGATCCCATTTATCATGCATATAATGTTGTAGCTTAAAACCCTCCATTGATTTTAACTTACTTTCTTCCTTCAACTTTTGAAATAGCACATATTGAGAGAAACTCTCAGATCATCAAACTTGTTGAGGGGGTTGTTTGACTCGTTTGCAACCGAAACAGTTTGAAATGTTTGAAGGGTCTCTTAGGTGTAGATGCTGGAGGCTAGGGCTGTTCTTACCTAATTAAAACCAAATTCCTTGGTTTGAGGAATTCCAAACCATCAAGTAGGAAAAACTGCAATATTCTTGTTTTTTAGTTTCAATCGATTCCAATCGTTTTACTCGATTTAGGCTACTTATGCACATTGGGTTGGTTTGGTTTACACAGTTTGGGCCACTTATGCATATTGGCTGGTTTTAAGTGGCCCATTAGGCTGTTTTTTGATCCATTAAGCTATGGCACTTGTATTGTGTCACTAAATTTGTACATAGTTTTCATGAACAAATCCTTTTCTTCAGTTATTTTTCTAATTATTAAGAAATTAATTAGACACAATAAACCAAATGTCATTGCCGCGATGATAATTTGGTAGAAATTTCTTTCTAATGTGATATTGGGTACCCTGTCCTAGTGGCTACCTACAAATTTCCTTCATAATAGTAGCATGAATTAAAAATTATATACCAAAGTACTTGTAATATTGAATTCAAATAGAAACCAGAACATTAGACCCCAAGGGGTGAGAGAGATGGCAAGGGCACTTAGGCAAAGACCTTGGGCAAGGGAACTCATGCAAAGATCTTGATGTCCTTCATCCTTGGTTCCAATCTTCATACCAACAATGGGTCACACTTACCTATAAAAAAAAAGTAAAAATTAAAACACTAGACTAAACAAGTGTCAATTATCAAACACTTTCAAATTATTAAACTAAAATCTCCCAATACCATAAATAGTCTGAAACTCTAAAGCTACCACATAAGCTAACATTTTACCAAATCTAAGATTAAATTAGACAATCCAAGTTTGCAAAAGAGGGGTGGGGGTTTTGGGGGGGGGGGAGTTGCTGAAGAATCACAACCCAATTGTTGACAAAAGTGAATTATCATTGCCTAACTTCCCATCTTCCACTTGCAGTTCCAAAAGATTAGTCAAGCCAGCTTGTTTTGTGCTTTAAATTGTCAGAAATTGCAAAGAAATAGACACTACCATAGGAGCAGAAAGAGTTTAAAAGTTAAAAGTAAAAAAAGAAAAAATAATGGTTCTAAACTGGTTACAAGCATCTCGCATAGTAACTTAAATTGAAATCTTTTTATTTCCCTGTCCATTGGAACTCAAAGGAATAAAACTCATAGAATCATCGCGGCACATAGTTACAAGCAAGTTGTCCAAATAAGGCAATAGTTCCAAATTAGTAAGTGGTAAAGCCAGAGTCTACATAAACTCTTCCTGCAATTCCACACATCAAAAACAGTCGTACAAAAATACAAGATGCATAAACGAAGGCAATGGTTCTAAACTAGGTATGCTTGCAGAGTCTACATATACTCTTTATACAATTGTTTTTTGATAGGTAAATGTGGCCCCTTGTAAGCCTTGTTGGTATGGGGTTTGGAACGAAGGACCTCACTCTTTATACAATTCTAGACACCAAAAAACAGTCACATAAACACTGCAGCAGTACGTAACGAACTTAAAAATCTAATTATTCCTTCAGTAGCAATGTAGCATCATATCTAACAGAATTATCTATTTCACTAGAGGAAAATAAACTAGAGTCAAACGCCCTACCAATCGTGTCATCTTTATGATTTTTAAGTAGACAAAAACTTAGGATTCTTTTGTGCAAGTTTCACTCATTATCAATCCAACGGGCAGTGAGACACATGTAGTAAAGATTTTGAGTTGAGGACTATGCATCTGTGGTAAGGCAAACTTGTTGAGACATGAGGAATAGTTTCACTACATGTATCTGTGGACTTGCTTCAGTTTGTTCTTTTCCTCAAGGAACAATTTCATACAATATCTAGCAACAGTAATGTGAGATGGCATTGTAAATCTCGGTTGCATAGCTCGAGACCAATTTTTAAAATCCTCATTATGAAATTTTCTAAAAGGAGCCTCATTAATTATAATCATTTTGGCAAGTTCTTTCCTAAGTTTTTCTAGATTAAACTGGACAGCTTCAGGCTACCAGTAACGAGACCACTCCCCTCTTTCCCTTCCTACTTGGCCACAAAACTTAAGGTAGTTTGGCCTCTATCATGGCTCTTATAAGGATAAAGAGGGTACTCATTCCTTGCTTTTGTTAGATAACTCTATAAAGCAGTAGTACCATTTATGTCAGTGTCAGACTTGTACACTTCGTCGTAGTCCTTGCATTAAGATGTAGGAGTATATGAACCTCTAATTTTTTCAAAGTACTGCCGTATCTCAAAAAACTTGTTTTTCTCTGACTTAGCCCTTTTCCTGACCTTTTCTTTGGAGGGGAGGTACATGAAGTTTTCGTTTACCAGTAACATCCACATTTGGAACAGAAGTTTAATTACCTTTCTCCATATATTATATAACAGAAACTTTATATAAAGATAAGTGTAGAATGTGATGCAGAGAAAAAAAATCACTAAATATCAACTGAGGGGCCGTTTGGTAGCCAGGATTAATGCCGGATAGGATTAATAAGCTGAATTACTGGATGTTTGCTACGCGATAGGCGGTGTGGACTAATAGCGTGTTCTATCCGGATAAAATCCTTATCTCCTTATTAATTATACCAATGGAGAGGGTGGTATTATTAGCGCCCTTACTAAGAAAACACAGGATTAGCAGTTGTAATCCCAAAACTAGCCCTCATATATACATTCCAAAACATTAACAACCATTTGGAAGCAATTCGCTCGTCAGTGCTCTCCCTCACCACTAGGCAATAATGGAGATAAATCCTTATCTATTTCTTCTGTCGCTCTCTTCCTCTTTGTTTGGTGGAAGATTGACTCCAATTTATGTGGGACTCCTCTCTCTCTCTCTCTCTCTCGCTCTCGCGCGCGCATAGATCCCTTACACAGCCAAAATCAATTTCTCTCTAAATATCTCTGTAAAATTATAATTCGCTTAAGTCTTCAAAAACGATAACTGTAGTCGGTGGCGACTGTTGAGAGGGTTATGGTTCTATCGTGTTAATCACGTCACTTGTTGTCGGCGACTCGGCGTGACTAAAGTGACTGGAACAACAGGCTTCTAATTTTCTTATTTACAATTGTTTTAACTTTGATACAGCTATATCGAGTTTCGTGCGACAAAATTGGAGGCGATGAAAGGAGGAAGGAAAAATCTAAAGAGAGCAGCCATGGAAGAGACATTTACTCTTCAACAAGGTCAGAGCATTATGCAAGTTGTCTCTCTTCGAGGATCCAATCTAATTGAGGTACAGTCACATGAATAGGCTGTGTGTGCGTGTAAACTGGGCTTCCAGTTTTAATTGGGAAATGTATATGTGAAGGTAATTGATGCCAAAGGGGAAAACGCATTGGCAATATTCCCAGCTAAATTCCAGAAGAGTATGTGGATAAAACGAGGTGCGAGACGATCCATGCGTGGCTGTTATTAGATCTTTTGTTTAATTCTTGATTGCAATTGCTGCTTTCTTGAAAGATTATCTGATGGTTATGTTGCAGGTAATTTTGTTGTGGTTGATGATAGTGGGAGAGAGGAGGCTGTTGAATCTGGTCGAAAAGTGGCTTGTGTTGTTGTTCAGGTTCTTTTTCACGAGCAAGTCCGGTTGCTTCAAAAGTCTCCTGAATGGTTAGTTTACAAAACTCATTTATTACATCTGCAGGTGTCTATGGATTTTGCTGGATCATTTGTTTTCTGGAAAAGTTGAGTTATATTGTTAACTGATTCGCTTTTTAGTGTGTTTTTGGCAAAATAAATCCGTCAAGTGGTGATGATTATTTCTTGGTAGATTCTTTTAAAAGAACCCCCCTCCCCCACCAAATGAGTCTCTTTTTAATTTTTTACAAAAACGAAAGAAGTTAATTTTTATGTCATATTGGTAATATATATATATATATATATATATATATATATATATATATATATATATATGCCTTAGTGTTCACACTATTTTTGCAATTACACATTCAGAGTTCAGATGTGATAGATAGATGAACTTAGTAGCTTTGTGCATATAATGGACACCCATTATGGGATAAAAAAATTTCTAAAAAAGGAACACGTAATTTGGGATGGTGGGAGTAATATTTACTTAACAACATCGATGAATTTTATTTATTACTCCCCCGTTCCTCAAAGAGTCTTTATTTGAAAAATCTAATTATTAAGGGACATATAACTAACATTAAAGTTGGTCATAATTACAAAAGTGATTGAGCATAATCGATATGCTAATAACAAATGTAAGGGTAAAGTTGAAATGCCATGGAGATGATAAACATAATTTTTTGAAAGTGGACTTTTAAAGTGAAACATCCCTAAATAGTATGATAACCTCTTTGCTCGGAATGGAGGAAGTATTAGTTATTTTTTTTAGGACTGAATGCTAAGAGGTTAACAGATGTTCCGAATGGCAAAAAGATTGTAATATTATACTCCCTCCATTCCTAAATAACTATCATAATTTCTTTTTCGTCGGTCCTAAAAAAAAGTCTTTGTTTACAATTTTCCTTTTTGAACAACATTTTTATCATTTTACCTTTATTTTTCTTCATAATTTAATAATGGGTCACATGTAAGCGTGTATTGGGATGAGGAACATGTCGTGTTGAATTGGGTTATAACAGGTCGACCCCTCTTGACTTTATTTCCCTTCCAAAAATCCACTCTTACAGAGTAAAAACTATTGGGTCAAAAAGGGGCAAAAGACTACTCGTTTCAAACCGACCCGACATGTTAATATTTTCAGGTTGAAACGAGTTACCATTTTAACCCAAAATTGTAAACGTTTTGGGCTGAGTCGGGTATTTTTCAGGTCGGGTCGGTTAACGTTAACGAGTTCCAGGCTGTAATTGTCAGACATTATGTCAATATTAATAATCAAGTCAATTGTTTTTTCTTAATCTGTGATTTCCTCTTTTGGTGTGTCCGTACAATATGCTTAAAGCTGCCTATGAATGCAGGCCAGAAATCTTCAAATCAACTAGCCTGGACAAAACTGATGGCAATTTGCAGACAAACACTTCTGTGGAAGAAGACAATGACCTAAATTCAAGTGATGATGATGATGATGGGCTACCTCCATTAGAAGCAAACACAAACAGAAGGAAGCCTTCAGAATTCCGGTCAGATTCAGAGTCAGACTTGGACGTGGAATCTTGATTTGATGCATTCTAGTATTTGTATCATTCACCTTCTCATGGTACACATTTTTTCTCAAGTTTAGAGCATCATCAATGCAACCATGGATTTGATCTTACGTGATCGTAGATAATTAACACCCTTAATTATATGGTGACAATTTTTCTGTCTTCATTCACATTTAATCGAAATGAATCTCATCAATATAAATGTGGATTTGATCTTATGTGACATACATCTCACCACTAAAATAAAATTTGACAAAAAATCAAAAATAAATGAAAAGAGTTTCATGGATAATCGCAATAAAAACATTCTGAAGAAAAAGAAAAATGTTGATTAGGATATATCTATACCCTCAAGTAGAATATGAAAAATTTACATTGTTATTTACAATGTGAACAAATTTGGTTAATATATTATATTCATACTCTTCATCCACATTTGAATTGGAGATGCTCTTAGTGGTATTTAATTGGGGCAAAAACTTAGATAAGACGGTTTTACGGTATTTTATGTAAGACGAATCCTCTTAATTTGATCCATCGTGTATTAGTAGATTGAGTTGTAAGAGAGTGACTATGCCTTACGAATTAATATTCGCAAGATAGTCTCACAAAAGACTTATTCTTTAATGGTTCACACCCATTTAAAGTGGCAAATTACTATATTGTTCTTCTTCCTAATTCTTTAAAAATATGAATTTTCCTTCTAACCAATGTAGGCCGCCCCATGAATTTTATCTCAATCTCTATTATAAAAATGTGAGTTGTCTCTTATAAATTGATGTATGGATAAAAGTAATCTTTTATCTAATGAACCATCTACCATTTATTTAAGGATAATCAAGTAAATTTATCATGATAAAAGATAATATTTGTACAAAAATAATCCCAAATTTAATAAATCACTCACTATTGAATAATGTCAAATAAGTAAATTTGTTATGAGCTAATCAATTCCATGAATAATTACAAAAATAACCCAAATTTTAATAAAACATTCACCATTTAATAAAGTCAAATAAGTAAATTATATCTTCATCTATCTATCTATCTCTATCTCTACTATAAAAGTATGAATTGTTTCTTACAAATTAATGTATGGATAAAATTAACCTTTCATCTAATCAACCATCCATAATTTATTTAAGGACAAACAAATAAATTTATCATGATAAAAGATAATGTTTGTACAAAAATATCCCTAAATTTTATAAATCACTCACCATTGAATAATGTCAAATGAGTAAATTCGTTATGAGCTAATCAATTCCATGAATAATTACAAAAATAGCCCTAAATTTAATAAATCACTCACCATTGAATAAAGTCAAATAAGTAAATTTGTTATGGGATAATTAATTCCATGGATAATCGCAATAAAAACATTCTGAAGAAAAAGAAGAAGTTAATTTCATATTTAACATTAATTTTAAATCAAATCTCCAAGATACCCCAAGTGCCTATCTTTAGTTTTTCACAAAATTTAGTTTTTCCCTTCAATTTTTCCACCAACCAATTTTAAATTGTTTTGGTGTACATCTCTTTTAAACCTTTAAAGTGTTTATCATCTTTTTAATGTGAGACACAATCTATCACTAATTATGCATCTCTTTTAAAGCTTTATAGAAGCTTCTGTTAATTGTGGATGGTCCAGTAAATTCCGATGCCGAATCGAATGCTATTTTCATTCAAATCCTGTTGGAATCTCATTCTCATTACCATTCCATTCTGATTATTATCATTTTTTCCACCCTAATTAGCAGTCTCCCCGTCAACAAAGTCTCCAAACGTCCCCTAGGCACACATACATTAATGGTGAGATGAATCATACACGTCAAACTGTAAAGAATAACAAATTTTATGGCTACGACTTGGATTCAAGATTCCATCCATTCGAACTAAAGAGTCGTCAAATTTGAAATTATGAAGTTTGTCAAAATTTGGGCATCACAATGTGTTGGTCCCAAAATAGGCTCAATCTAGGCTAGAAGGGGGGGGGGGGTTGAATAGCCTAGTTATGTTTTATAAAAACTTTTTTCTTAAACACTTCTTAATGATTTCTTGGAAGGTTTGAATAGAAATGTTAAGGTAGCGGAAACTAAGCAAAGTCTGAACTATCAAGAGTGCTGTGAAGTAGTGCAGATTCTGAAACAGTTAAGCACAAGCAATTGCTGAGGAAGATAAGAACAGTTCAAACAGCACACAGGAATTTGAAGTGGTTCGTACTGTGAATAGTACTACATCCACTACCAAAGTGGTTAGCTTTGGATTTTAAAAGTGCACTTGTTTATCCACTAGGTTTATGATTTAGATCTCTAATGGATCGTGTACAAAATGAGTTTTTAACCAAGTGTATAAAGGTGAGAGAAACAATCAATGATTAATTGTTCTCTTCACGTGCAGAATTAAAGAACAGTTTAAAGACAAACTAAATGAAGCTGAAAACGAATTTAAGATGGCAGATCTGCAGCTTCAGAAAGTTTGGTGAAGTGTTAGTTCTTGTCCTTTGATCTCTTGAATGCTTGAGTGTTGAAGATGAAGCTTGAGAGTTTAATGCGCAAGAGTTATTTCTTCAGATCTTCAAAACTTGAATAAATACTAGGAAGAGATCTTTGGACCGTTGGACTGAGAAAGGGTGAACTGTGTCCAATGTTCTTTTGCATTGAATGCAATTCGGCGTTTTGGAAGATGTAACAGCCACAGTCATCAGAGATGCAGTGTGTGCAGAGTAGACCTTCCCAATTTGAGTAAAGTTTCGGATTGCGAGCTCTGCGGCTTGGAAAGTCTTCTTAGCCAAAGCGGGTAATGTCTTCTTGAGAAGCTTGATGCAGGCGGTTGTCAGCATGCAGAGTTGACTTCTTGAAAGTGAAATCTGATGAAGACATAATGACTAGATATTTTCGAAAATATCTAAAGGGGTGTACACGTGTCAAATTTTCATGATTTGGCCAATAGATTTTCGATTTTCCGACTTCAAATCTCTCGAAAGCTTCAAAAGTCTTTGTTCCTCGCCTAGCTTTGCAAAACCGCGCCTAGACTAACACTAAACAGTTCTAAACACTTTGATTCTAAGGCAGGTTGCCACACTAATCGGTATGACCTTTTAGCCAGCATGACAATAGAATCAGAGGATGACTCAACCAAATCTAAAATTAGGAATCAACAATCTCCTCCTATTTGGTTGATGTCATCATCTCAGCTACTAGCAGACTTTGAATCATGCACTGAGATAATAACATGTCTTAAAGATTTTTATTAAGAGCAGACATGTCTCTCAGAGCAGAAGCCTTAGTAGAGAGATAGCTACTAGACTAAGTACTTACAAGAGTAAAGCATTAAAATTAAGTACTGAGTAGAGCAGTGTTTAAATCTATGAGATAAGCACACATGCAACATGTAAAGATTTAAACACGAAGTTTAAATGAGCTAAATAAAAGCGAGATAAAACAATTTAAACTTTGAAGGAAACTGAAGTCATCTGTGATTAAACAAGCTGTTTAAACAGCAGAAGTTTTGTCAAAACAACATAGTTTAAAAACAAAGATACAGAACTAAATACCACAGATTCAGAATAGATTGGGCTGAGTGCGTCGTCGTTCTAAGTAGTCTCCAACCCAGACTCTGATTCTGTCATTCAGGCGTTCTCGGAGTCGGTTCTGTTCTTCAATCAGGGCTTGATTCAAAAAGTGAGTAGCTCTCTCCTCCCTGATGGCACCAACCCTACGCTGTTCAGCAGCAGCAGCCCTTGCATCAGCTTGCTCGACCAGGCGAAGATCGGTGAAATCAGCAACCTCCCGTCTACGAATAATTGCTCGTGCCATTCCGGTCTTGAGCTCATCGAAGAGGGCACGAATGATGATCTGCTGAGAGTGCAACATCCCTATCAGAGCAGCCTGTTGATCTTGAACTAAGAACCGGTGAGTAGTGAAGGCTTGAGCAGTGTCGTTCACCAGTTGATCAACAATCTTGCCTATGTCAAAGATGGTGGCATGAGTAGCATTGAGGCCATAGCTGAGTACGTCGATCTGCTGGGCCATAGATGAGACCGTGCTGTTGAGGGTCGTTGTTTGCTCGAAGAAGATCCAGAAGGGCAGGATCAGTAGAGATATTTGGTTTTACGCTTGCGAGGGCGGAGGGGAGCATCATCAGGATCAACAGCTTCTTCAGGCACGGGAGTGGGAGCAGATGGAGCAGCGGTCTTCTTTTTCTTTTTAAGTTGGGGGCCAGCAGGATTAGCAGCAGCAGTGCTTGAAGAGGAAACAACTTTCCTCTTTTTGGAGGCCGGCTCCTCCTCAACAAAAGAAGTCTTCTTCTTCTTCGAGGTCGCTGAGGAGGTGGTCAAGCTTTGGCAGTTTTTCTTCCTTAGAGCTTCTTGCTCAGCTGCTTGGCCATTAAGGCATCCACTTTGTTTCCGGATTGATCTTAATGATCTTTAGTGGAGGCGGGTTCAAAGTGTGGACGATGACCAGAGGGTGAAGACCTTGCTGAACTCTCTTCTCGTTCTTCAGCTTGAGGGTGTTAATGATGAAGGTGCTGGTAAACTGGATGGATTTCTGAACTTTCTTCTTCTCAAAGGCAAAAGATGCGGTATGAAATTACGTGTTTGACCGAAGAAGAGTGTTGAGAAGACGAACAAATGGTCGCTCGCTTGAGAGATTTCTTGACAAAGATCAACAAAGATCACAAATCATCTCAAATAAGATCTCGTGCCCGCTTGAGTCGAAGGTTCGATGACAAACAGACGTGTATTCCAAATTGCTCAAGTCATGATATCATGGGTGCCATTCTTGAAAATCATACTTTTGTCGAAGAGATGGCTGAGGAAGTAGACATCATATTCGAATAGGGTCCTCTTCATCTTAGCAGTAGCCTCCCTTGGAGTGTTCTCCACACGCATATAAGACCAAGCTGTGGCCTTTTCAACATCAGTCAGAGAGGTAGGGCCATCAAATTCCACGCCAATAATCTTGGCAATCCTGGAAGCGGTGATTGTAACGGCGACGGTTCTGACAACAGTCGTGATAGACGTTCTGGATTCATTAATTGTAGCCATCTGGAAGAATTCTTCCACTAGAAGATAGCTAAAATCTTCATCTTCCAGCATGAACAGAGGCAGAATGCCTGACTGGTTCAGGTCATCCACTATCTTTACTCCAGAAGCGTAAGCACGAACAGATGGTTCGTCGATGCACATCCCCGGATGGTACATAGTGGGGGGCAGTGTTGGAATCTCAACAGTTGGATTCTGAGCCTGTTCAGGAACAGCAGATGCATAAGAAGTTCCAGCCTAAAAAATTCAGGAATTAGGGCAAAAGCTCAAGAACTTGAAATATGAACAAAGTGTAGCATTAAGCCCTAAAAATTTCTAGACAACTCATGAAATGGCATATACAGGCTGAATATTACTCAGAATACTAAAATCGACAGTACGTGAACAGTAATAAGTAGATACTACCAGTAATGAACAGTAAATTTTGAAGTTCTAAGAGTTATGGAGCAAGAGGTCATATGAACAGTCAATAATGGTGTAATTACTGATGAAAGTGCGTAAATTTGTGCTTACACTGTGAGTACTGAGCTAGGTTAGAAATTTCTTACCATTGTCGAAGATTTGCAGAAGAGGAAGATGAAAAGGAAACGAATCTGCAGAATCGACTAACGAACAGGGCGAAGGAAGCAGAAATTCTTAGAGAGAAGAAAGCTTTAGAGAGAGAGAATAGCAAGAGACAGTCTTGTAAAATGAGTTTTTGGCGGTTGAGGGTTTATAAATGAAAGGACGTGTCGTCAGTCATAGAGACTTGTGAAATGTCATTAAGTCAGACGCCTTTTTGATGACAAGACTTAATGAATGACGACTTTTAGGAAAGAGAAGAAAATACCTTTTCATAAATTAACTCAACCAAATTTGAAATCAGTCCCTCACAATTTTCATAAACATCCCTCTAAAACTTAAAGTTTAGAAAGCTTACATTTTTCTCCCAGTGACTTTATAAATTCTTGATTTTATTTTTAAAAGTAATAAGTCTGCTTAAGAGAAATTTTCAAGTCTGCTTAAAAGAAATTTTCAAGTCTGCTTAAAAGAAATTAATTTTGAAATTTCAAAATTTTATAATGAAATATTAATTTTAAATTAAAATTAAATTTAAGCAAGCTTGTCAAGCATACCAAGCTCTCCCCTTAGATAAGCAAACCTGTCTCGCTTCTAGAGCTTTGTGAAGATGTCGCCGCTTGATGGTCGGCTTGAAATATACTTCATGCTAATGTTTCTCTTTTCTACATTGTCCCTTAGAAAGTGATATCGAACATCGATATGCTTTGTCTTGGAGTGCATCACGGATTGTATGTGATAGAGATTGCCGAGGTGTTATCACACATGATCGGGCCGCTACTTTGATGTCGTAGTCTACCAACCGCCGTTTGATCCAGTAGCTGACAAGCAGCCTACCGCCAGCCTATGTACTCGCTGGTGGAGTTGGAAACCGATGCTTGTTTCTTGCTAGCCCAGAGACAAGTCTATCTCCTAGAAATTGACATGTTCCACTGGTGCTTTTTCTATCGATTTGGCAACCAAAGATAGTCGGATCCGAGTAACCAACCAAGTTGAAAGAAGATTCCTTGGATACCGATACCTAAGTTGGTGGTATCCGACACATACTTAATGATTCTTTTTGGTCGCAAGAAGATGTGACTCACGAGGGTCCGCTTGAAATCTAGCACATACCCCAACAAAGATACACTATGTCGTCCTGGCGGTGAGGTAAAGCGTAGATCCGATTATCCCCTATAGTGGGTGATATCAACTTTCTTTCCTTGTAAGTCTTTTGTAAGTTTACATTTAGCGCCATTGGTGTATCAAAGGTGTTTGTTGCTTCCAATCCAAACTTTTGACAAGATCTTTAGCATACTTGGATTGACTGATGAATATTCCTTTGTTGGATTGTTGAATTTGAAGACCCAAGAAGAATGTGAGTTCTCCCATCATACTCATTTGGAATTTTTGCACCATGAGGCGTTTCAAACGCTTGCACGCCTTCTCATTGGTAGATCCGAAGATAATATCATCAACGTAAATTTGTACCACAGAGAATGTCCTTTGGCTTGAGGATGAAGAGAGTGGTGTCAATCTTGCCTCGCACAAATCCTTGTTCTACTAAGAATTTGGATAGAGTTTCATACAAGGCCCGAGGAGCTTGCTTAAGACCATGAGAGCCTTCTTAAGCTTGTAGACATGAGTTTCTTTTTCCTTTCTCCACAAAGCCCGGAGGTTGAGCAACGTAGACCGCTTCTTGAAGATCACCATTTAGAAATGCGCTCTTAACATCCATTTGATACAAAGACAAAGTCCTTGTATGTAGCATAGGCTAAGAAGATTCTCGATAGCTTCCAATCTTGCTACCGAGCAAACGCTTCATCATAGTCAATTCCTTCTTTCGACGATATCCTTGTGCAACAAGTCTTGCTTTGTTTCTAACTATGTTCCCATCCTCATCCTTCTTGTTTCGAACACCCATTTTGTGCCAATGACAAGATGATCGCAGCTGGGACTAGCTTCCATACTTGGCATCGCTCAAATTGTCAAGTTCTTCTTGCATGGCTTCCAAACCAACTTGGATCTTCAAGAGCTTCATCGATCTTCTTTGGCTCTTCTTCTCGAGACAAATGACGTAACATACATTCATTTTTGAAGATCTTCTCGTTCGTACTCCAACATGAATGTCACCAATGATTTGAGAGATTGGATGGTCTTTACATGTTCTTGTGACAAGGAATGTGATGATTCTGTATCGTTTCTTCATGACAAGGTTCAAGGAGGGCTAGAAGGAAGATCGGTGTGTCTTGATGAGTATTCTGATTAAAATTTGGTTCATAGGTGAGTTGAGGAATAGGATTTTCAGGTGTTCGAAACAAAGGGTTCTCGAATTGAGTTTTCTTGAGCAGGTGGTGAAGTCTTCCGTGACCCATTTGGTAATAAATGATGGTCGAGATATTTGATTGAGTTGTCGGTGAGGGATTAAGTATATGAGAGGTTGATGGTTGGGAGGTACTGCCTCAACATTAACAAAGTCATCAAGAACATTTGAGCCACGTGTGGCTCTAATAAATCAAATTCATCAAATGAGACATGAATGATTCAACTATTTTTAATGATCTTTTGTTGAAAACCCCGAAGCTTGGAGTATAAAGCATAACCCGTAAATACACCTTCATCGGCTTTATGATCAAATTTGCCTCTCGTAGTCATTACCATTGTAGACTACGAAACATTTGCGTACCAAGATTTTAAAAATCCAATGTTTGGGGTTTTACCTCTCCAAAGTTCATAGTGGTGTTTTACCGTGAAATTTGTTGATCAACGATCTGCTCTCGAGTGAAGCAGTCGTTGACTCGCTCGCCGTATGTTTGGGCAACTTTGCTTCAAGAAGCATAGTTTTAAAGCAGCCTTCGATAAGTGTTCTGCTTTTTTCCTTTCAACACCATTCTCGTGCGGTGTCCTACTACTTGAGAGAAATTGTGACCAATGCGTGATCATCGCGATGCTTTCATTCCATTGTTGGAACTCGCATCATTGTCCGATCGAACGCCACCGATTTCATCGAAGTTTTTGCGCTTGCGCCTTCTCGAACAAAGTCAAGAAGATCATATGTGTGATCTTTAGAAGACATCATCTCTGGCCCAAGTGTATCTTGTATAATCATCCACTACTACTAGCGTATCCTGACCACCATAG
>JABEVN020001071.1:0-26485 GCA_013146195.2 Codonopsis lanceolata | reverse complement strand
AACCCATCCTATCCCCACCAAACCCCCTCCCTTCTTCTCTTGTGCACTCCTTGAGGGGCAATATGGTCACTTAGCCTTCCTTAAGATAAAAAAATCTTCTTCCTCCCCATTTTCTCCCAACCCGTGAGATGTAGAGAGAGTGAGAGACAACGAGACAGAGAGCTCCCATGGAGGAACTCCGGCGATTCCGGGCTACGGGCATCGATCGTCGACTGTCTTATCGCGGCTCTCGGCGAAGAGCGTTCCCTCAGTTGTTCCGTTTTTATTTGAGTTTATTAGCCGAAATAGGTGCGTGGCTAGCTAAAACCCTTACTCCCTCTTTCTAGCTCAAATGAATGCTAGTTAGTTAGAGACTTGATTCTCTTGATTTATTGTGTTATTTCATATCTACGTGATGTGTTTCCTTGGGGTTTTGATTACTTAATATATGGGTTTGAATTCAAAGGGTTGTTGTTGGGTTTATGGAATTGATGTGGAAGGAAATTTGGTTGGAATGGGGGTTTTAATTAGGAACATGATATTCAGGATCAGAAAATTCTCAGCTTTAAGCCAAATTCAGAAAAAAAATAACTGGTACTAATCTACTACATAGAATTGCCTAAAAATATTATATGTTGTACGTGTGTATGTTACAAAATGCTCTGTAAATTTTCACAAATATTCGAGTTCGGGAAGTATTTGTTTATAAATTACGAACCATGGCTGCAACAGTGAGTCTGAACATGGAAAACTGGTTAGTATCATAATCTTAATGTGATCATAAATTGATGAATACAAGTCCTTTTTGAGTGTTTTAAAATGGTAAACTCTAGCTCAAAGAGTCTAGTTTTTGGAAATGTAAAATATGTGTCATTTGGATCAATGAGGAAGTTTTGGTGAAATTCGTATGATAGACATGCAGTACAGGCCATAACAGAAAAACAGATTTCTGACATGAATTGGAGGGGATGTATTTTGATGAATACAAGTCCAAATAGAGTACTTTAAAGTTCTAAATTATAGTTTCAAGAGTCTAATTTCTGAATATATAAAATTCATGAAATTTGGAGTTGTGAGGAGTTAATGGTTTAATTTACAAGTTGATTGGGAAAAATGTGTAATAGCAGTAAATCTGATTGTTATCATGAAATTGAAGTGACTATATTTGGATGAATATAAATCCGAATGAAGTGATTTAAAAGGCTAAGTTATAGTTTAAAGAGTCTAGTTTCTGAATATGTAAGATTCATGAAATTTAGAGTTATGATGAGTTATTGGTCAATTTTACAAAATGGCTGCGCAGAATGAGTTATTACTAAGTTGGAATTCCAACTGTTAGAATGGGTATCTTTCGGTGCATGAACATCGAGTAGAGAAGGATTGACTTGGTTTGAAGAATGGATTACCATTCAGGGATATTATAGAGTGTATCCACAATTTCGACGTAGAGACCCTTTAGATGCTCTTAGAGCATAGTGAATTTGTATCTAACAAACGATTCTATTCGCGTGAATATGATGTGATGAGTTTATGAATTAACATGAACTTTAATGAGTTGAGACTATAAAATGATTTATCATTCTAGAAATATTGTAAGGTGTATACCATTGTTGATTAAGTACCCTAGACTAACAAAGTAGTCTTGGTGCATATATGATGGGTTAATGGTTAAGTAAATAACTTAGCTTGGTTGTATACTAGAATATGAAATTCTATGGTTGGTTTAGATTATGACTAAATACATAATTCCTACCTTTGTTGAGATTTGTATCTTATATGCATTTGAGAATATGACTCATGAAACATATATTGCTTTTGATTACTTGGTGATTTTATTGGTGTTGATTTCCTGACTTGTATTTAAATTGTATTCCATTAACAAGTGAAACTGCAAACTTGAAATCGACTTAGGCTACCAACTTGTACTTGAGTTAATGACTTGTGAACTAGGGTTCCTAAATCGAATGAGAACCTAGAAATGCCTTAAATGAAAACGTAGAACGAGACCCTACAACTCCTAGAATCCATTGACTAGATTACTAGCTTTTGGACCTTGACTTGAATAGAGTGGACAACTTAACACTTGGGATTTTAGAGACTCAATGAGCTCCTATTGTAGTTTTGTGATTATTGTAACAATGTGCATAATCGTATGAGTTTAGTAGATCTTTATATCTACTTGAGAATTTGCAAGTAAACATCTACTTGTGCATTGCATATAAGTCCAGCTGGCATTACTTGAGTTTTTACGTTGATGGTGGGACGATGCATTGTCTTCACGAATTATGGGATTCGTGGTTGCAATGTATCGCCGCACCGGATTCGGTTCACACACCCCTCCACTGCTAGCTACAATGGGGAAGTAACCCCATTTGTCGTAACCAAAAGAGCGCATTGGATAGTGCTATTTTCCCGAGTAGAGAGCTCGGACCCGAGAAGAGAGCTCGGTACTTTGATACCCGATCACGAGTATCATTGGCACGATATGATTAATATTTGTAATTGCAGGAGCAACACAACGACATTGATTCGGTATTCTCTCTTAAACCTTTATGTGGCTTACTATGAGCACTTATGTGATAACAAAGTGTTACCTGAGACATGAAATATAAATGACCATGTTTGTATTGATTGTGAATTAATGAGAGACTTGTTATGTATATATGTAGATACATATACTTATACTTGAGAATTACAGGAATGACATAAAGTGTATATATATAGATATGCATTCCTTTATATATGATGATTCTTTGTGAAATGTTTTCTGACTTAGTTGGTTTATTTATGATCAGGGAATTTCACCCTAGTCGTTTGGACGGTTTAGTACATGAACAGAGATATTATCCTGAGAAGTGTCGAGTATACGACACATCTTCGTGGGATTTAGTCGTAACAGAGCAATGACATGTTTTATTATAACAATGTTTCATTTATGATATGTTGTTTGTAGTAGCGTACTGAGTCTTTATGACTCACTCCGTGCTTTACTTTCCAGTGTGCAGTTGTTCGTTAGCCGCGTTGAGGCTGGGTAGATCCCGTCTGTAGCAGAGCCACGTGGATCGATAGATGAGTTGAGGTCGTGATATATGTACAGTTATCTCCTCCTGAGCTTTTTCTAGCGGAGCCTAGTCCGCTGATTTCAGTATTTATATTTGTGTCCTTTTATTTTGTTGAGGATGATATTTCTTTTGTAAAGTTATATAAACTTTACAGTCGGGTAGATTGTTCTAGTATTGTTGTATTATTCCAATAGCCGACATTTGTAGTCGAGACACGAGTACTCCATAGTAGAGTAATCATCGGTTGTACCCCAGGCAGTAGTAGCTTCGGGGATTTCATTATTCTAGTTATCCTAGTTGTTGTTGTTGTTACCCCGGTATGCTTTTGCCGTGGGTCATTGTGACGACCCGACCCGGATCCCAAGACGAAATCCCAAGGTCGTGCCGCCGGAAAGCAAATAACCACAAACAAGTAGCAAATAATGGGTAGACAATAACGGCGATACACCGACAACTCAAAACACATGCGGAAGCACAATATAATATAACAGTGGCGCCCGAGCTAACAAGCTCAAACTAAAACAACCAAAGAGATAATTAATCTCTTGGTCCAAAAATTCGACTCGCGTGTCGCAACATTGGGCACGTAGAACAAACTCCCTGTTATGCAATTCAATAATAAGCATAATATAAACCAAGTCATCGGCGAAACTACGGCCGGAACCCGACATTAAACTAAGTCTAAGACTCTAGTCTAACAACTCAACGGCTAAACACATGCCGGAGAACAAACATATTATTAACTAGCAATATAGCATGCTAAACAATTTTCACCAATAAACCAAGCACGACTAAAACCAGTCGGCTACCAACAACATGAGTACTAATAATAATAAGTACTAACAACCATAAAACATATGGAGATACAACCATATATATACATCAAGCACAACCACCACCGGTTGGCTACCAAAAGAATAAGCTAATCACAATTACAATATTACAAACACATAAAGGTTTGCTACCCAATAATGAAGTTTACATAACTTCATCTTCCCAACGACCTCACCAAAAACAAAATCAACATCTAAGTAGCAACCTTGTCCAAAAGAATTCCTTGCCAAAGTAACCTTCCTGATTTACTTGGATCCGCTCGCACGGCTCGGATCTAGGGAAAAACAACCAACAAATAAAAGTAAGTCACAATGACTTAGTAAGTTACTAACCATAACTTCCTACCATGGCATAATGCTCAATCATAAAATATGTCATGCTATCGTCATGAAATAACCTTATATTAAATCATGTATGGCATCCATGCTCAACATTAAATAATTATATTATCATTAACGTATAACATCTCATCATAACCCATGTCAAGGCATTTTAGCCTTAACAATAATAGCTTATACCTTTGGCATAAAACAACGTATAAACAATGTCCATGTGATAGCATATATGCTTAACAACATTAATCAATATGTTATCTATTAAGTATAACATGTAAGAAACCAAAATAAACCTCATATCATATCCAATTCACTAAGCACGTTATTCACTTAAGCACTTGTGAAACAATTCATATATATATAAGGGATATGATACCATTACCAAAATTCCTCCGCGTGTCGCTCCCGCAAAACACGTGCAAAACCCTTATGTGCCCTCGATATCCCTCTCGTAGATATCGGCGTCCCCGAGATCTCCGCTCGAGTTCCATAGTTATCAAAGTCATGTGTATTACTACAACTAAGATAAACTACTTCCCCACCGTGGCCATCGATGGAGGGGTGTGTGCAAACCCGGCACGGCGATCCATCGCGATCACGAATCCCACAATTCGTGAAGACGATGTATCGTCCACCAAAGACTCAACCAGCACCGACGCCATTGGACTCAAAACCCAAGCACAAGTAATATATACTCATATGCTCAAAACAAGTAGGTAAACACTCTACCATCAAACTAGTCATGCAATTCATCCACAACTAGCATAAACATCACAACCGAGAATCATATAAGCTCTCATAATCAAGTGTGCTTCACACACTTCAAAACTTCTTGGAGGCTCGACCTCCATGAATTCTACCCAAAATTCCGTAGGACTTAAAATTATAGCTCCTAGGATTCATACTAACCCAAAGGTTAATTCCGTTGAGTTCAATCTAAGTTTTCCGAAAAATTCAAGGAATAGAAGCTTAGGCTTCATCATCCCCCTATATTCATAACTATCGCCAAAACCATAAACCCGATGCTCAATAAAATCATATAAACCCAACAAACTAATTAACAATGCAATTTAGAATAAACTAGCCATTTTGTGCATAATTTCATCCAAGCCATCATACCAATCACAACCTTCAAATCATGATTAAAATTTACAACATGGTTTAATAGACTCTATTGAGCATATAAAACATATCAATCAAGCTAACATCAATAGATTGCAAGCTAAAACAAAATTAGGGCAAGGTACCCTCCAAGTATCTCAATCAAACCAACACCAATACTCATGAATAATCAACACAATCAAGTTCAATAAACTAGTTAGAACATGAATTTCACATAATCATGGTCTCACATAGGTCAATCAAGTTCTACCATGAATTTGTAATCCTAGGGTTCATGCATCTTCTATAAACCCTAACAATGGCTTCCATTGACCTCAAATAGCACAATTGGTTGTTTCCCTAGGGTCAATGGAGCCTAAAAAGAAGAAGAAGAGAGGTAGAAACTTACTAATTTCGGCCCTCACAAACTGAAATTTCGGATTCTTGGAGATGGGTGTTGTTCTCTTCAACCTACTCTTCAAAATCAAGGTGTAGCTTGGGGAAAGAAGGTCTCTACCAATGGCCACCAAGGAGGGACCCTTCAAGAGCCCTAGAATCTCCTCTCTCAAGCTCTCTCTCAAGTTTTCTGTTGGGTGTTTGCAGAAAACGCAAACTGAAGAGTTATATGCGGCTGATAGAGTGAGAGAGTAATCGGTTTTGGGGTTTAAATAGGTGGGATTAATTCTCTTAATCAAGTCACTAATCAACCCCTAAAACTCTAATAGGTGTTTAGGATTAGTATTAGCTTAAGTAGATGGGTTTAGGATAGGTTTAGATTGGGTTTAATGGGTAAAAATTCGGACAGAATACAAAAAGGGGCAAAATCCCGTAAATCTGGATTTAGGACCTTGCGGTCGCTTGGAGGAGAAGTGATGCGACCGCATCACTTGCATTTTCAGCATTCTAGGTTTTCTACTTTCCTTGCTCGGTCCCGGACTCTCCCGCGTGCATTCTCGAGTCCTTCCAAGCCAAAAATGGTCTAAAATCCAACCTTAATGTCCTCTAATCTATAACCAAAGGAATAAAGTCTCAAACCTCATCAAAACATGGCCCAAAACTCAGGCAGAACTCTCCCGAACGACAACCGAAAAAGTCAAACGGAGAAGGGTTATCGCTAGAATCAAACTAGCAACCAAACCGACGATGCAATTAGCATCTAACAAACATCCAAGGCATGTTAATGATGTTTTGAATGCCTTCTAACAAATATCCATGTGATTACAACATAAAACATAAACCCGAGATTCAAAGCATCTCGTGAAAGAAAAATGCATACGTGCATCTCAAACGACGTCAACGATCATGCTATTGACTCTAAACATATACGGGAGCTAAATGAACATGTTCATGATGATTATAAGCGTATGAATTCATGCATAACACAATCAAGCAACATTTCAGGGTTTTACAGTCATTGTTATATCAGGTTGATTTTTGATGGAACGCCGGCCTGGAGTGCCGATGGTTAGTTCTGCGTCTGCAATGTTGCGGCACGCGAGTTTCGTTTTCATTCCTCGTGAGACAACGACTCTCTTGGTTTCATTTCTTTCAGTCTCGAGCTCTTAAGCTCGAGGGCTTGTTCTTTAACGCTTCCGCATCTTCCAAAATTTTGAAAGCCGTATTTTAATTCGGCTTCTTGTTCATGTCTAGAGCTTGTTAGCTCGAACGTTCCACTTGCACTTTGTTTTAGCAAGTGTTTGTCCTCTCTTGTGTCGTTCCAACGGCAAGACCTCAGGATTCCGTACTGGAATCCGGGTCGGGTCGTCACACAAAGGCAAAGGGAAAAGACCATGGTAGTTTTGCATCTTTTTTCTCCCTTAACCTTTGTATCTATCTTAAGTTTTTTGAAAACTCTATAACATTAAACTTCTCATTTGAATACAAAAGATTATTGTCTTTCAAAAAATTATCTTCTATTTAAATTCTTGCTATTTCAATTCATATATCTGCTTATAATTTAAACATTCATTTTAAATCCATTTGAACTGTTTTCTATTAATCCTTGTGCTGTTCTTTATTTCTCTTATGTTGTAATGCACTTAGATTAGATTTTACACTTGAGGTGTTCTTCTGTTTGATAGAGGCATGTCTACCATTATAAAATCTAAAAATACTTTTGACATGCTATTATCTATCATATAGTTCTTTATAGCCCTCAATTGTAAGTAATGATGACCAGATGCAAATAGGAGGAGATTGTTGTTTCTCATTTATATTTTGATTTACATATGTTCATATATTATATTAGTTTTATGCATTAGTGACTAATTGGGTTGCGTATCAATTAGCGTGGCAACTGTGCATAGAGCTTTGCCATAGAATAGTTTTTTATAGGCTTCACAGGTTCAGCGGAAGACTTCAGCAAAGCTTCACCGGTAGATATCATTCAGCATCTAGCGGCAGACCTTGTCTGCACGTGTTCAAACATGACGTGTCCAATCACCAAGTCTTAGTGGATTAATTAAATTCATCCTTTATCAGTTTGAATTTGAATTAGAACATTCCTTGGCTTCTCAGACACGTCTGACCTGCTTTCCAAAAAGCAAGAAGACTTTCGCTTCGAGCGGTGGCGAGAACAAGTGAATGCATCGCTCTCTTATGCGTACCAACTATTGCGGGGACCGCAACTCGACTTTCTTACACGCCGGGCTTGCAACAACTCTACACCATTCCCTACTCAGAATCAGTGAAGATGAAATCTACAAGACAGCTCCATGCATTTAATGCATTCAACCTAATAAAGCTGTTACACTTCGTTTTCTCTAACGGATCTCAAGAATGCTCCAGCTATGTATACTGCCATTAAAGACTGAAGAAAACAATGCTCTGAAATTCTCCAACAACATAAAGTCTTTACACTCAGTGCATTCAAGAGATCATAAACTGATCAAGAAGTCCTCGACAACAATCAAGAAGATCTGCTTCAACATTTATCTTTAGCTTCTTATTGTTGTTCCTTTAAACTATTCTTCTACACAATTGAATATCTTGTTTATCCAGATATTCAATTCCCAAACCCCCAAACACAAGTCAAATATTTTGTACACGATCCATTGGATATATTCTTTGTAATAGAACTAGTGGAAAATATAATGCACATTTTAAATCCAAGGTTGACTGCCTTGGTGGTGGATGTAGCACTCTTTATAGTGTTAACCATCTCAAAATACTTGTGTTATTTCATTACTGTTGTTTATCGCTTTGAACTGTTTCATATTTCTTTAACTTATCACTTTAACAGCAGACTTGAGTATTCAGTCAAGTCTACCGGTAGTCCTTAATCGGTAGATCGACATGAACTGTCTTCCTTACAAGACTTCCGCTACTTCAATCTCTTTAATAGATTGTAAGTGATTGTTTTAGGAACTTATACGAAAAGTTTTGAAGTGTCTAATAAGCTATTCAATCCTCCCTTCTAGCTTATTATTGTGCCCTTTGGGACTAACACATACTCTGCAAAGACAGGCTATAGGCATCAATATGGGCAAAAGAGACACCCCTGAGTTTGAAAGCCCCAGTCCTGAATTGTTGTTTATGATCCTTGAGTCGCCTGACTTTTCTGGATTTCCCGGCTTTCCTGACTTTTCTGCTTTCTTGGCTTTCCCAGCTTCCCTTTCTTCCTTGGCTCCCTATCGGGTTTTTTTTTTATTCTTTTTTTTTTTTTTGAGTTTCTCTTTTTTTTAAATTCCTTTTTTTAGAAGTGGTAGATCTTGGCATCTCGAAGTAGGACTTACTGAAATTTGTTTTTGAAATCGAAAATGAACGAATCACTTATCAACTAGTGATGCATTTATGAAAGGTTAAAAGGGAAGATGAATTTGGAGATGTCAATTGTATATAATGGTGGGGAGATTTCCTGTCTTTACATGTTTTGGGAAACAAAAAGAAAATACATAGAAAACACCTCTTTTTTTGAAGAGTAAATCAAAGTATTTGACTGAACCCAAAGGCTGCCTACGTTCCTCATTTCGAGGCTCATGTCATCGTAGTTCAACTCTGATAGAGAAATTTTCATTTTGCTAATTGTTTTTTTTTTATTTGAAAGAATAGAGTTCTTTTTTCTTGCTTGGAGAGAACGAAATCTTTTTTTTCTTTTGCGAAAAGAAACGATTATATTTTTTAAAAGGAAAAGAGAACTAAGTAGAACACATAATTTTTTATTAGAAAACTCATTTTTCTTTTTTATCTTTGAAATGGAATGTGACGATTACGTACCTCTGGACAATCCTCTCAGGAGAGTAAATGATAAATAATCAATTCTTTTATTTTTCAGTCCCTGCAAAATTGTTAGCGGTACCAAACGAAAACAACAATGATCCCAATATGTATAAAAACAACACTGGATTAAAGGAAAGAAAACAATTTTATTTTTTTTTGATGATTTTTTTTGAAAGGTGGAGTAACAGGAAAAATAGGTGCACCAAACGATAAAAATGGGCGACCCGACGGATAAAATAGGCCCAACATCAGATAAAATTATTCAAAATGAGGAACGGACCACGTAGGAAGAGAGTGGGCGCAGCCCAACATCACTTTGGGCGATGCGCCCAAATAAATGTTCATATTCACTTCTTAACTTTGTCCACTTTGATCTTCCACCTTTTCTTCCTTTAACACTTAGATCCCTCTTGTTTCCTTCTTGTCTTTTAATTCCATTTAACCTTTTCATGTTCTTTTTGGAAAGAAAAAGACTATGCTCTTTTTAAAAAAAAAACTTTGAAAATAATTTCTTTTGGAAAACACTATTTTAAAAAAAGCATATTTATTTTCATTCTAACTCTTTTTATTTACTTTTTGGTTTTTTTAAACAACCATTTTTCAACGACCCCTTTTTTTTTTTGAAAAAACGATTTTTTTTTTTTGCTTTGAGAAAATGAGTTTCTTTTTACCCTTTTTTAAAAAAAAGAGATGAATTCTTCTTTTTTTAATTTTGGAAAACGAATTTCTTTTTTTTGTTTTTTTTTCTTAAGATAAAAGATTACATACACACAAAAAGCCAAAGAAATATAAAAGAGAAAAGAAAAAACAAGCATATTGCTATTAAAGGAAAGAAGATTTATATTTTTTTTTGGTTTTTTTTCTTATAATAATAAAAACATGCAAATATGTATGGATGTACAAATAATATGGCATGAAACATATATATTTATGGATAAATGAAAAGATGAATGAACATGTCATATGCTTCTTTCTTTTTTTAAAAATTGAAAAATTATATAAATACAAGAAGTCAAAGAAATATAACAGAGAAAACACAAGCATATAGATAAACCAAAAAAAAAACATGAGTCTAGCCCTCTTTTGTTTTAAAGAAAATAACAAGTCCCCAGCAGAGTCGCCACTATGAGTGCCCCGTTTTTAACCGGATCTGCGCCACTGAAAGGCAAGGTGGTTTCGAAACTTTGAAGCATGTGAAATATGCTCGACCTCAATTGTGGACTCAAAATAAGTATAACAAAGTCGCCATCTTTATTTTAAAAAAAACAAAGAAAAACCAAAATAAATCAAATTTGTATGGGTTCGAAGGCTAAGTTACGAGTTATAGGAAGGGGTTAGACACCCAACTCGTCCTTTCGGTCTCACAATGAGTTTATCAATATGCTTGTTTTATTTTATACACTTTGGCTCAAAAATATATATTTATATACGACAAAAAGAAATAAAGAGAAATAACTTTATACTTATTAAAGAAAAGAAAGTAAAATTACAACTGGAATAATACAACTAGAGAATAATTATAACATTTTTATAAGCTATTTTAAGAATGAAAAAAAGCTATGCTAGTAACAAACTTTATTTATATATACATGTATAAGCAAAAAAAGAAACTTATTAAATAATAAGAAACATAACTATTTCTATATTTAAATAAAAGACATAAAAGAAACTAATTTAAACGGAAAGGAAATATAATTATTATTACATTTAAAGTAAGACAGAAATGAAACTAATTTAAACGAAAATGAAATATAACTATTATTATATTAAAGTATAAACTGAAATAAAACTTAATTTGATATTTATATTTAAGTTATAAATTATAATAAATAACTACGGGGACAGAAACGTGAGTGTCTGAACCCGGTATGCCTGGGCTTAAGCCCACTAGGTGGTCTACATGGGCTTCCCCTGTCCTTTTGAGAAAGGAAGTCTTTTTGCTGTTTTGCTGTTGCTGGATTTCGGGCAGCGTGACTGCTCCTTTTGGTTGTTTTCGCCTCAGGATCCGGGCGGCACAACTGCTTGCGTTTGATTACTGGCTTTGCGTGCTTACTGAGTCTGAAATCGGGTAGAGCAACTACTTGCTTTTGCTTGATTTTGATGTCTAGATTTGAGCAGAGCAACTGCTTGCTTTTGCTTGATATTGCGTCTTGAATCGGGCATAGCAACTGCTTGCTTCGGCTGGATTTGACGTCTGGATTCGGGCATGGCACATGCTCTTTTTGGGATTTTGGAACCGGTGAAATAGGGGGGGGGGAAACCTAGTTGGGTAGCTAGGGTTCACTTTGGCCGGAGAGTTTTAGTGTTTAGGGGAGATTTGGCAAAGCTTCGAGGCTGGAGAGGAAATAACCTCGGTGTTCTCTCGGGAGAACTTTCACAAACTGCTGCGTGAAGTGTATGAAATTCTGAAGCTGGGAGGCTTTATGCTTATCCGAGGATTGTGGATTCCTTAGCAATTAAGTTTCATCAACCGCGCCTGAGCAGCTTGTACCGCGTGTTGAAAAGGTTGCACCAAAAGGCAAAAGCTACAGTACAGGGGGTAAAGTGGGCGCGGCGCCCAAAATGGGTTGGGGCAGCGCCCAGCCCTTTTTCCTTTCCATTTTTGGAACTTTGGCCCCTTGCAATCCACTGTTTATGCATCCTTCTTTTCTTTTGCATCTTTTTCATTTTAAACCCTATAACTTGACATCCGTTAGTTCTTTTAACAGGTCTTGATATTTTATGGCATGTCATACAACAAGGGTATGAAATTGCGGTGTCTACAACATCTCTAGCTGTCATTGCAAATATCATTCCATGTCCCCTTGGTTTGGCTTTATCCCCCCCCCCCCTTTGCTCCTTGGTTAGCACCACCCTTCGATGGTTCTGGGTAGTCCCTGGACTTATATCCCACTTTGCCACAATTGAAGCAGGTCCCCCTTAGTCTAAAAGCATGTCTCAGTCATATGTTTCCCTCCACATCTACCACAAATCAGATTAGTATTCTGATTTGCACCCATGTCCTGATTATGTCATTGATTTTGATTTTGACCCTAGTTCTGATTACGCCAATGATTCTACTAATGACCTTGATTTTGATTCCGCCACTAATTCTGCTAGTGACCATGATTACAATTTCTGTTTGGCTGGTTGCCCCTGTTATTGTTGTTCTCTGTGTTCCTTATCTTATACTGTAGGTGAGTCTACTGCACTTAAAGTATATAAGGAGGAGGAAGAGAAACATAGAGCAAAATGAGCAAAGCTAAGAGCTGAATCCTTAGCTCACAAGGAAGAGGAAGAGAAGCAGAAGGCAAGAGCTGAAAAGGCTGAAGCAAAGGCTGCAGTTTACAGAAGATTACAGGCCTTAAACAGAGATTAGTTAGATCAGCTAAAGAACTAGGTGCAGCAACAGAAGCTGCTGCTGAAGAATCTTCTGATGACGATATCGATGAAGCTGCACAACATTGAATTGTTTTAGAGAAACAACAAAAACTCTTTTGTATCTCTTAAACTCAATTACATTGAAGTACTTAAGTTTAATATTTTATCCAAAATGATTAGTTTAATAGAATTGATGTTTTACTAACACCTGCTGTAGGGACAATATTTCTGAGCTTATAAATTTAGAAACTGCTTAACTGTTTATTTAGCGGTGCTCTCTGCTTAGGTGCATGTCTTTAAGTAATTAGGAGGAGATTGTTGAAACATGAATGATTTAGAATTACTTAAATACATTATATAAAATTTTAATTCAGAAAACAACAAATAACTTAATTAGAAATAATTACAGTTTTTCACCTACTGAATTTAGATCACTTCACTTTAATAAATTTATCCTTAGGAAATTCAACAGGTTGAGTAAATAATGTCTTACACGATTTAACATAGTCAAAACATAGGTTGGTTATTAATTAAATTGATTAGACTTTAGCAAGTCTAAAAGTTCTTCCTGCTGAATATTAGCAGGTAGGCCTACAACCTTGTTTTATCACTTTAAGCAAGATAAATAAAATTGAAGTCAGTTACTTGACTCATTTGTTATAGATTGAGTTGAGTAATTGACCCTACCTTAGTCAAAACATAGGTTGGTTATTAATCAAATTGATTAGACTTTAGCAAGTCTAAAAGCTTTTCCTGCTGAATATCAGCAGGTAGGCCTACCACCTTATTTTATCACTTTAAGCATGAGTCAAGTAACTGAACAGTTACTTGACTCATTTGTTATATATTGGGTTGAGTAATCGACCCTACACTAGTCAAAACATAGGTTGGTTATTGATCGATGTATTTTATACGTCGATTTCATATCCTTTTATGACATAAATTGAGCAATTCCACGAGGATTTTAGCTACTGATGTGTTTTTCAGTGATTTCATGAGTTTCAGGGTTTTAGGTGAAATTATACAGATTACAAGGCTTTTTGGCGAAAATTCCAAGAAGGGGCCAAAGTGTAAATTGAAGAAGAAACGGCAGAAGACAAGGCTGACCACCTTGCGGCCGCAAGGTGTATCATACCTTGCCTCCGCAAGGTAGGCAGAAACTCAAGAATTCAAGCCCTGGGAATATCAAGGACCTTGCGGACGCAAGGTGCCTCATACCTTGCGACCGCAAGGTAGTCAGAATACCAGATTTTGGATTTTCACTCCAGGCCAGAAGACCTAATCCCCCTACAACTCCATGATATAAATAGAGGCCGGTAGCCAAAGCTTTAGGACGGTTGGAAAGTAGTTTTCTATAGCTTTAGAATAGTATTTAATGTGTATAACATAATTAGTTGTTGTAATTACAAGTATTGAAGATCGATTCATGTATTCTATCATCTCCATGTGCTGTTCATCTTCAAGGATGAACTAATCACCCATTAATCTAGGAGTTGGGAGGTAACTTGAATCGAATCTATGCTTTAATTATATTTTCATTCATTCAATTCTTGTTGATTGTGGTGTTTATCAATCCCTCTATTATTTCACTTTGAACAAATGAATGTAATCGTGAATAATAAAGGCCTAGAGGTGCGGATAACTGTATGATCAATGTGCATATGTCGTACACTGGCTCACCATCACAATAAATTGAACCTATCGATGCACGAGAGTGATAAGTTAGGGTCAGGTTCCATATATGACCTAAGTGACAGTTAGATCATATGTTCTTGTGCCTAGGATATAGAATTGATGAATTATTTGAAGATGGAGACTGGCCGGTAATTCAACAGGCTATATCTATATTTTGTGAACGAACCCAAGAGATTGAATGATATTTTATTAAAATAAGTCATAGAGGAGATATAAGTGAAACTCTAATCCTAGATTTTCCTCCACCATACGATCTTCATAATCTGTAATTGCTGCTAATTAGTTAAACATTAGAATAATAATTAGTTTAGAATAAAATCAATAGAAAAACTCCCTTAGTTTTATAATTTGCTACCGATAATCGTACTATCTGTGATCTTCTTGTCTCTGTGATTCGACCCTTGCTTCTCAAAACTATTCTACAATAGTCTTGTCCACTTGCAAGGAAATAATTAAAATAAGACATCGATCAAGTTTTTGGCGCTGTTGCCGGGGACAAGCTAGTTTGCATAGTTAGTTTGTTGGTAGCGTAATTTTTTAAAAAATTTCAGCTTTTATAAAAATAAAAATACAAAAAGATTTTATTTATTTTAGTAGTAGTTTTTAATTGCTTTATTTATTTTATGCATGGTCATAGATCTTTGAATCCTAAACAGGTAGAACTAAATCAATATATAAATAATATTAGAAAGAATCAAGAAGATCTTGAAAATCTAGCAACCCAGCCTGATAATCAAGAACAATTGAATCAAGAGGATCCCCTAGTTGATCCTCCAATGGACAATATTAATCAAAATCCTGAAAATCCGGTTCGCCCGGTTAATGTGAATCAAAGAGAAGAAGAACCTGCTAGAAGAAATATGGAAGTAGTCGTAAATCAAAGAACTATTAATGATTTCAGTAGACCCGCACTAAATGTAGTAACATCATGTCTAGTCTTACCAGAAGAAGTAAGTAATTTCGAATTAAAAGGTCATTATTTTAATGTGATACCTTCTTTCCATGGAATGCTAACCGAAGATCTAATAAGTTTCCTTAGAGACTATGAGTATATGATGAGTACTTTTCCGTTAGGAGGATTGACTGAAGACCAAGTAAAAATGAAATACTTTCCAAGTGCATTAAAAGATTTGGTGAAAAGATGGTTTATGAATCTCACACCTAGTTGTGTTTATACTTGGGCTCAACTTTATGATTTGTTTATGAGTAAATATTATAAGCATGCATCTCTTACAGAATATAGAAAACAAATCATGTCATTCCAAAATGAACCAGGTGAAACATTCCATGAGGCTTGGGATAGATTAAAAAATATGCTTATTATGTGTCCTCATCATAACCTGTCTCAAGATGTGCTAGTACTTCAATTTTATTATGCTTTTTCGCCTGCTTTACAAACTATGGTTGATAGTGCAGTCGGTGGTTCTATCAATAAAATGACATCAGTTGCACTAGAGGAATTATTTGAGATGTTAAGTATAAATTCTCAACAGAAAAGTGTAAGAGGTAAAAGTAGAAGTTTATACCAAGTTCAAGAAAAACCAGAGATGAATACACAAGCTCAATACGAAAATTGGCCAATTCAAGAATCATGTGCCATGTGTGGATTATATTCTTATGCTACTAATTTTTGTCCATCTAGTGCTATGTATTCTGAACGGGCTAATGTCATGAACATGTATCCTCAAAGACCAAGGAATGATCCCTACTCAAATACATATAATCTTGGTTGGAGGAATCATCCTAATTTTTCTTGGGGGGGAAATAAACATTTCCAACCTCAACAATTCTCAAATCAAGGACAATTGCGAATTGAAGAAGTCCCAAAATCAGATAGAGCAAGCAAAGGTCAAGCTGCCCTTATAAAATATTTATTAGAAGAAGTAGAAAATTTAAAAAATAAATTTGTAATAGTTTAGATCGAGAAAAGAGAAGAAGGGAAGTTCCATAATCAAACCGAGCAAGCAAAATCTATCACTACTTTGCGAAGTAGTAGAGTAATTGGGGAAGAGGTAAGTGATCCTGTTCAATCTTCTGATGTGCCTGATAAAGTAGATAATTCTGAAAAAGAAGTTGAAAAGGATAATAATGAGAATAATCAAACAACTAATCAGGAAGTAGAAAAAGAATTGCAAAATGAAGAAAGTCAAGAAGAAGTAAGACAAGATAAAAAACAAGAAGAAGAGGAACCTTATGTGGCACCACCACCATATGTTCCTCCAATTCCGTTCCCTAGAAGACTTATGAAAAATAGAATGGATAAACAGTTTTTGGAAATTTATAATATGTTATCCAAAGTGAATGTTAACCTTCCTTTGCTTAACATTATTAAAAATATTCCAGCATATGCTAAATTTTTCAAAGATCTTCACTCTAAGAAACACAAATTCGAAAACAATGAAATAATTATTGTTTCTGAAAATGTAAGTGCTGTTTTACAACCCGAACTTCCCCCTAAGTTGAAAGATCCAGGTAGCTTTAATATCCAAGTCTCATTGGGTAGCTCTAAAAAGATGAAGGTTATGCTAGATTTAGGAGTAAGCATTAACTTGATGCCTTTTGCGGTCTATGAAAAATTGGGGTTAGGAGAACTAAAACCCACTAATATGTCTTTACAATTAGCTGATCGTTCAGTTAAACATCCGTTGGGTATAGTATAGGACATCCTAGTTCAAGTTGATAAACTAATCATTCCGGTCGATTTTGTTGTTCTAGAGATGGAAAGGAAAATTTGCACGAATAATGAAGTCCCTATCTTGTTAGGCAGACCTTTTATGACCACTGCCAATAAAATGATAAATGTCAAAAATGGTAAACTTACAATGTCAGTCCTAGGAGAAACTGTTGAAATCTCTGTCTTTGATGCTATGAATAGACCTAGTGACATGAATGCATGTTTCTCCATTGATGAAATCGAAATATTAACAACTCAAACTTTTGAAGAAAGTTGTGAGGATAACGAATATGAGAAATATGTATTTGTAGTTTATGATGATAGACCTATCCCTCCCATAAAAATTGACATTGATGAGTTAGAAAGAGAAATTCAAGAAGAAGAAGAAAGAAAAGAGAGAAAAATTTGAAGCTCTTAAGAATAATGATAATATGGAAAAGAAAGAATCAGAATCAGAAATTAATTCTGATAAAATAGAAAAAGTAGAGGATGAAAATAATGAAGAGGAAGAAGTAGAAATTTTAAAATCAATTTTTGAAGAAATAGAAGGAAAGGAAGAAAAAGTAAAAAACATTGAGGAGGTTAAAGAAGAAACAATAAAATATGAAAATTCTGAATTTATTTCGTCTGTTAAATCTCCTCCCGTTGAAGAATTAAAGCTATTACCACCCCACTTAAAATATGCATTTTTAGGGGAGGTAAAACGTTACATGTTATAATTGCTGCAGAATTAACAGAAAACAAGAAGCAAGCTTGTTAAAAGTTTTATGGACACATAAAGAAGTCATAGGATGGTCCTTAGCAGATTTAAAAGGTATTAGTCCGTCTATGTGTATGCATAAAATACATTTAGAAGAAGGTAATAAACCTTCTAGAGAAAGACAAAGAAGACTTAATTAACCCTCACATGGAAGAAGTAGTGAGAAAATAAATTCTTAAGCTTCTCGATGCGGGTATAATTTACCCGATATCTGATAGTAAATGGGTTAGTCCAGTTCAGATAGTTCCTAAGAAATCAGGAATTACAGTAGTTAAAAATGAGAAGGATGAATTAGTCCCTACATGAACTATCACTGGTTATAGAATGTGCATTGATTTGATGAAATTGAATGTGGCAACTAGGAAGGACCACTTTCCATTGCCATTTATTGATCAAATCCTTGAAAGACTAGCTGGTCATGAATATTATTGTTTTCTTGATGGTTTCTCTGGTTACAACCAAATCCCTGTAGCACCCGAAGACCAAGAGAAAACCACCTTTACATGTCCTTTTGGTACCTTTGCATTTAGGAGAATGCCCTTTGGACTTTGTAATGCACCAACTACTTTTCAAAGATGCGTGATTTCTATATTTTCTGATTTAGTGGAAAGATGTGTTGAAGTATTCATGGATGATTTTTCAGTTTTTGGAAACTCTTTTGATCATTGCCTAGAAAATCTTACATCGGTCTTAAAAAGATGTTGTGAAACTAATCTGACCTTAAGTTGGGAGAAAAGTCATTTCATGGTTAAACATGGAATTGTCTTAGGCCATGTTGTGTCTAATAAAGGAATCGAAGTCGATAAGGCAAAAATTGAAGTTATATCACAACTACCTCCCCCAACTTCTATTAAAGGTGTTAGAAGTTTTCTAGGGCATGCAGGCTTTTATAGAAGATTTATAAAAGATTTTTCAAAAATCTGGATTACATACTGAATTTATCTTTGATCAAGAATGCTTAAATGCATTCAGTTTATTAAAAGAAAGATTAACCACTGCCCCTATTTTAACCGGCCCTGATTGGTCTCTCCCTTTTGAGATCATGTGTGATGCTTTAGATTTTGCAATTGGAGCCGTGTTAGGACAAAGAGCCGATAGAAAACCGCATGTAATCTATTATGCTAGCAGAACATTAAATGATGCACAATTTAATTATACAACAACAGAAAAAGAATTCTTAGCAGTTGTGTATGCATTAGAAAAATTTAGACCATATCTGTTAGGATCAAAAGTAATAATATTTTCTGATCATGCTGCTCTAAAATATTTATTCAGTAAGAAAGATGATAAACCTAGACTCATAAGGTGGATGTTATTGTTGCAAGAATTTTACATTACTATTATGGATAAAAAGGGAATCGAAAAAGTTGTAGCCGACCATTTGTCTAGATTAGAATTTTCACCCCTACTTAAACATCAATTTCTTGATAATACAATTTCGGTAAATGAAGACTTCTCCGATGAACAATTGTTAGCAGTCAAAGATTCAGATCCATGGTATGCTAATTTTGTTAATTATTATGTGTCTGATATCATAAATCCTGATTTTTATTTTTATCAAAGAAAGAAATTTTTGACTAAAGCGAAGAATTAATTTTGGGAAAAACCTCATTTATATAAAATGTGTTCAGACTCTTTAATCAGACGATGTGTTCCAGAACAAGACAAACAAAGTATTATGGTATTTTGTCATGAATACTCTTGTGGAGGTCATTTTAACTGATATAAGACTGCTAGGAAAATTTTACAATCTGGTTTATATTGGCCTACGGTTTTTAGAGATTGTGACATATTTTATAAAACTTGTGACAAGTGTCAGAGAACTGGTGGAATAGGAAAAAGGAATGAAATGCCATTACATGTAAATATGGTTGTTGAAATTTTATGTGACAACCCGACCCGGATCCCAATACGAAACCCCAAGGTCGTGCCGTCAGAACACACAAAAAAACAAGCAATGACAAATAATGGGTAAGGACATAACGGCAATACGCCAACCACTTAAAACACATGCGGAAACGAAATATAATAACACAGTGGCACCCGAGCTAACAAGCTCAAACTAAAAAAAAACAACCAAAGAGATAATTAATCTCTCAGTCCAAAAATTCGACGCACGTGTCGCAACATTGGGCACGTAGAGCAAAACTCCCTGTCATGCAATACAAATATATAGCACAAATAAACCAAGTCATCGGCGACGTTACAGCCGGAACCCAACATTACACTAAGTCTAAGACTCTAGTCTAACATACTCAACGGCTAAAAACATGCCAAAGAACAAACATGATATATTAACCATCATTACAACATAACTAGAATATAAGCATCACATCCACCAAGCACGACTAACACAAGTCGGCTACCAAAAGAACAAGTGTTAACCAACATAAGTATAAATATTACATTCAGAAATAAGTTTGCTACCCATCATGAAGTTTACATAACTTCACTTTTCCCAACGTCCTTACCAAAAACTAAGGCTACAAAAATAAATTAAAGTAGCAACCTTCACAAAATCTCACTCCTACCGTAGACTCGGCGGATTCCTTTGAATTACTAGCTAGGCTCGAATCTAAGGAAAACAAAGCAAACGAGTAAGTCATAATGACTTAGTAAGCAACTAAAAATACAATATCATGACATGGTATTATGCGCAAAATAAAACATATACATCACATGTCATACTTATGATATAACATTTCATGATAATTCTCATCATAAACCCAATCTCATCCATAAGCACATAGAACATAGTTCTACTTAATTTATCATAAAGTTATCCATATCATATAGAATATGCATATAAACTCCAATAACATGTAGGATGTTATTTCCACATTTCAACTTATCACCAACCCAAAGAAACCAATTACACCATGAGTTTCATAATTCTTCATTTATCATCACTCATATAATAATTAATGAATGGGAGACTATTATTTGCATTCTAATCATAAATAGCATGTTATATTTTTTGTATAACATAAATCATAAAAATCATCATTTCATTAGCATGTTATATTTTTACTATAATATTTCATCAAGTAATCATCATCTCGTGTAAATCATATCCTAACCACGTAGCACAACAATTCATATACGTGCTCGTAAAATAAACCACATAAGAGAGAGAAGATGATTTATCTTTCCGTGTCCAGCGTGTAACTCCTGCGGAAACAAATGTATCCTCGATAAACCTTTCGTTGCATCAACGTCCTCGAAACAATCTCCGTTCGGGTTCCATAGCTATCAAAGTCATGTGTATTACTCTAACTAAGATCAGCTACTTTCCCACCGTGGCCATCGATGGAGGGGTGTGTGCAAACCCAACGCGGCGATCCATTGCGATCACGAATCGCACAATTCGTGAAGACAATGCATCGTCCCGCCAGAGACTCAAACCAAAAACCGCTAGTTGGACTCAAACTCAAGCACAGGTAATATATACTCGCATGCTCAGATAAAGGGAAAACTACAACACACCGTACAAATCCATTCAGGTAGATATTTACTTATAAATCACATAGTTATGCACTTCTACTCTAACTAACACATAAACATCTTAGAGCGATAATATCAAGTCTCTAATACCCAAGTGTTCTTCATACACTTTAAAACGCTCGGAGGCTTGACCTCCATCAAAACTACCCCAAATTCCGTAGGATTTCAATATGTGATTCTCTATGTTCATATAAATCCATAATCGACTCTGTTGAGTCATTTCTACTCTTTTCAAATTTGAAGGCATAGAAGCTATTTGCATCATAGCCCTCTTATTATTCATTAGCTATTATTCATGGCTAAGTTCTTAAGGTTAGCAACATTGTGCAACCCATCAATCCATACCTTCCCAACAACAACCCCAAAACATGGTTCATAGGTCAACACTTAACATTTAAAGTCAACCATTACATTTGAAGCATGTGTCTCAAGTTAACATTAAATCAAGCATGATTTCATTCAAAACAACCATTTATCTAAGCAAGATGTAATTTCATCTAGTATGTTCATAACCAACATGTAAATTCATCTAACATGTTCATAACCTTCAATTCATGAATTATAGTTGACCAACATACTCTTATGTGCATAATAGTCAACTCAACCCAATAAAGTCAAACATTACATTTTATTTAGGGGTGTAAGTGGTTCGGTTTGGTTTGGTTTATGCCAAAACCACAAACCGAACCGCCTACTAGCGGTTCCAAAAATCTCAAACCGAAACGAACCGAGTAAAACTTGGAACCGAACCGAACCGAACCACTCGGTTTGGTTTGGTTTGGTTCGGTTTTGTGGTTTATATAAATTAGTTTTAATGAAATTAACCAACATTAAAAATAACAATGAAAATAAGATTTTAATTTGGAATTAACATCAAAATTAGGAAATAACCTACTAACAACAAATTATCATAACAAATTCTAAAATAAACACAAACAATGGAAGAAATAATAGTTCTCCAACAATCAAGATTTTGTTTGGTTTAGTATCCGTATATATATATTATGAATAAAGCAAAGGTTCAAAATAGTTAATAAATGTTATATAATATATATTATATAATTAATAAATAAAAATATATAGGGTGGTTTGGTTCGGTTTGGTTTGATACCAAAAACCGTGAACCGAACCGAACCGTCTGGTTTTCCAATTTTTGAAACCGAAACCGAACCATCTTCGACCAAAACTGAACCAAACCGACTGGTTTGGTTTGGTTTGGTTCGGTTCGGTGGTTCGGTGGTTCCGATTTACACCCCTAATTTTATTCATGTAATCCCTAATAATAATTCATTATACATGCTCATAACAAAAATTCATGAATTAGATAGCAACATACTCTTATATGCATGATAGTCAACTCTTATTCTTAAAAGTCAAACGAAACATTCCAACATGTAATTCATTGTAAAAATTCTTCTTTCATGCTTACAATCAAAATAGAGATTCATCAAGTATACTTCCCAAACTTTAAACATATACATATGTGATTCCAACAACCCATAGTATTCCATAAAATCCCCCAAAATCATTCATAATATCAAGAACTCATTTACTACATAATCCTCATATCAAACCCTAGGTTTCTAGGGGATTATGTACCCATCAATCTCAAGTCCAAACTCACAAATTGAACCTTAATATCATACTTCATTAGACATATAAAATCAACCTATTCATGCTTCTAGCAAGTTCACTCACCAAAAATCCAAAATCAAAATAAAATCACACACAACATACATGTGTACTCATTGACCTCAAATAGCAAGCATCTTCGTTTTCCTTAGGGTCAATGAGCAAAAAATCAATGAAAGAGGGAGTCTAGTAGCTTACCTTCAAGCCTCACACAAACAAGGAAGACCAAAATCCATTCGGTTAGAAGTGGAGTAGAAGAGAAGGGCTTCAATTCCATCGTCTTGGCTTCAAAAATGGAGAAGAGGAGCTAAGGAATCCCAAGCTTGACCTTCAAGAACCCATGGAGTCTCCATGGAAATGGCTCTCCACGTTTTTGGAGAGAAGAGGCAGCAAATGAGAGTCAAAATGGATGGGTGTGGTAGATATTAGGTCAAAAACTTAGTAGGGCAAGTGTCCATTTGTTGTGGAGGCAAAAATCAGATTTTTTGGTGTCTTAATCTCTTGTTTTCAACCTAATAAACCACCCAAAAACTAATTAAATAGGTTAGGATGTTATTAGTGATGTTTAGGAAGGTTTAGGGAGTGATTAGGATAGGTTTTAGTAAGGTTAAGATAGACAATTCACTCCGAAAAGTCAAAACAGAAGGTTGCTGCTCGAAGACCCCATGCGGTCGCATGGAGATGAGTGAAGTGACTGCTTCACTTGTTTTTCTTGCCTTGGTGACTTTCTGCAATCTTCGTTCGTGTCCGATCGTTCCCGCATGCAACCGCAAGAATTAAAGCTTCGAAATGGCCTATAATTCAACCCTTAAAGGCCTCAAACACTTAGCTAAACCATTCAAGTCTCAAAACACTTTTAAAGTAGGTATAAACTCCCATAAACAACACCCGAAACAACCCGGTGCGAAACCGGCGGATGGCGCAACAACTCGCTAACGAAACGTCGAATGAAACCACAAACCGACGGGCAACAACCCATGAGTATAAACACTTCAAAAGGATATTAAATAGACCTAAATGCTCCTTAGATGATTAACAACAGATAGGAGAAATGAGCTCCCAAAAGACGAGACGATCACCCGGCTCAATCTCAAACTATGCGATAAGGAGAATTGCTATCCTCAGAGCGTCAAAACTTCACGAGACTTAAGGAATATATCAAAATAGAAGTCTAACACATCTAAACATGTTAATCCATCATCATGTAAAGATCTAGGACCAAATCAAGGTCAGGAACACGAAACCTGAGTAAACTCTCAATCGTGTCGCATTTCGACTATCGTCGAGTTACGACTTGTGACTTTAGCAAGTAAACAACTAAATGGCATCTCTTAAAAGTATTTTGGTCTTAATATGTTCTCCCACACATATCTAGACTCTCTCACAAACCAGTCAGGCAGTCATTAGGGGAAGAAATGCGACTATTGCACGCAATTCAAGCTAACCGGGAATCGGGGTCTTACATCCTCTCCCCCTTAAAAAGAATTCGTCCCGAATTCTAAACCGTATCACAAACCCACGTTAGGTCATCACCCAACAACAATTACCCAAATACAACCATGGTGTCTCTCAATTCCGAGTGAACACACAATGTCCAAAACCATAAACCTAGACTCAATCTCCGAGTCTACTATCACAATAACCCAACCAAATAGTCAAAAATCAATTACCAAAAATCTCACATTCACAAGTTCAAAAATTGCCAATAACCATAATACCAAACACTTAAGATTGAAAATAACTTGACTCATACTTGAGTCGCAAAAGCACACATAATTTTCATTATTAATTAATTAACCATGTGAATTCCAAATATGTCACCAACGCATATTCAAAGACATTATAATCACCGATCTCTCGAAACTATTTGCTTCGAAGCCACAACATGAAATATAAATACAAGAAACTCTAAATCATAAGAAGTAAAGATTGCCGATAGAGCAATTTGCAAACTTAAGGAAGAGTGTTCCACAACACGTTCCTAAAACAAGTAAGTTAACCTTCATGATTACGCAAACCACACTCGCAAATTCCAAATCATGGACAAAGCACATAAGAGCACATAATAGCATCAAATGAAAATTCATTCCATTTCTTTTCCTTTCCTTTTGGTAAGAGGTTTAGGCAATTTCTAACCTACTTGCTACCAATCCTAGTCCACCAACGAACCTCTTTTGATCACCAATTTAGGGTACCGGCTAAATTGGATTTCAAAAGATTTCATTGCAAGGATGTGAAGGGTTATGAGAAAATCTTAAGCATCTTTTCCTACAGTCTCGCATAATCATGCAACAGTTTCATCATGGCATAATCGTTAGGCAATAATAATCAAGTTTTATTATGAAATAGGCTAAGCAAGTTATCTTACTATTAATGCATGTAAGCATGTTCATACTCAATTACAACTATATCCGTTAAGCACATTTATTACTCTTGTAAACCATATCTTTACTTTCAGCAAGGCACATTTACCACGCATACCCATAATAAATACAATACATATGTTAATACTAGTCATGTCTATACTCTACAAACAACACGTATATTTCACTCATAAATTAATCTTCAAGCGAATGATAAAATTCCTATCATTAGCAATGCTACATGTATGTCTACGTATACCATGTAAATGTGATATACAATTCGATATCATTATACTTAAATTCTTATACTTCATGTAACTCATGCATTCATGCAATTCATACAATTCATATAATTCCTATAACTCTTAGCCATGCATACATCACAATCAAGCAACTACTATGTCATGTGTAATTACTAATCCAATCATACATACTCATAATACAAAACCAAGAAAACATACTCGCAAATTTCCATCACAATAATATATCAGCGGTTAAAATTTTGTCAAATAAGATTACGTATATCTTGTATACTCGCTTTAACGACAATTTCAGTACTAAATCGAGGAAAAGTGGTAATATTCACTCTGGCACCCTCGACCATTAAAACTCCAGTAAAATCTCTTATTATTTTTTAAATAGAAATCTTGCCTTCGACAAAACTCACCGGAAATACCCTCGCGTGTAGTACTTGACACCTATTAGTCATGATAAAGCGGTATACTCCTGTAATAACCTGATCCATCTCAGAACCACCAAGTATCAACCGTGCGATTCTAGTGTATCCTACTTGCATAAAAATCACACGATAATGTATAATCATATTACTTATAACATTACACATATCTCTATAGAGTATACAAGTTCAACACACCACTAGTAAATACCACTAGTAAACATTATCACATTTTCATTCTTCATATATGTATAACATCGCCATCTATATATAGGCTTACTAACCATATTCA